>JAJKLE010000017.1:600000-825299 GCA_022593225.1 Xylaria sp. FL0064 | reverse complement strand
TTTTTATTATAATAAAATAAAATCTTTTAATAATATTAATTTTATTAAACATAAATTTAATAAATAAAATTATTTAATATTTAATAGATTTATTAAATAATTTTAAAAATATAATTTAAAATTCTTTTAATTATTTATAAAAACATAAATATTTTTATAAAAATTAAATATTAAAATAATATATTATAATTAAAATTATATTTTTAAAAATAATAATAAAATTTTAAATATTATATAAAAGATTAATATTATTTATAAGAATATATTAGTATATTTTAAATTATTATTAAAAAATAAATTTATTTTAATTAAAATTAATTTTTTAAAAACAATAATAATATTAATAAAAGAATTAAAAATAAAAATAAAAATAAAAATAAATAATAATTCAATATTCTTATTATTTTTAAAAAAATTAAATAATTAATTATTAATAATATAATTATAATAATTATTATATATTTATTTATTTTAAAAGAATATTAATAAAAAAAATTATTATTAATTTTTAAAAAAGTTTTTTTTTTAAAAAAGAATAAATTAAATTATTATTTTTTAAAAACATTAAAATTAATATAATAATTTTAAAATAATTTAAATTTTTATATTTCTTAAAAAAGAAATATTAAATTAAAATATTTAATAAGATTTTATAATATATTATATAAAATATTTTTATTTAATAATAATAATACTTTATATATATATATATATTAATAAATATAATATAAATAAGTTAATAATCCTTTAAAAATATATTATTATTATAATTCTTATATATAATAATAAAGAATATTTAATTTATATATTTTTAAATATTAAAATTTTAATTTTAATTATACTTTCCATTAAAAGTTTTATATTATAAATAATAAATATAATATAATATTATTATAATAATAATTAAAATAATATTAATTTATTTATTATTTTAAAAATATTAATAAAATAATCTGAAATATAATTATAAATAAAGAACTTATAATTATTTTATAAAAAACTATAAAAGATATTATAAAAAATATTTTAAAGAAATTTATAAAAAGATTTTTTATTATAATAAAAATTATAATATAATAAAACTTTAATTATCAATTATAAAATTATTTTATTAATTTTATTAAAAATAGAATTATTTTTTTAAAGTTTTTTTATATTTTAAATAAAAAGAAATAAATATTTTTAAATTATAACTAAAACAAATATTAAAAATTAAATAAATTTGTAAATTTATTTTATTATATAATATTTTTTTTATATTTATTAAATATTTCTTTTAAAATTGTTTTATATTTAATAATAAATTATAAAAGATTAAATAATATTATAATATTATAATATTTATATATTATTTTTTTTAATTTTAAAATCATAAATAAAATTTAAAATTATTAAATAATATTTAAAAATTAAAATTAAAATTAAATTTAATTTAATTTATATTAAAAGAATAAATAAATAAACGATTATTTAAATATTTAATCATTTTTTTAAATTAATTAATATGTTAATAATTTTTAAAGAATAATAAATAATAAATTTAGAATTTTAATTAATATTAAATTATTAATATATTTAAATAACTTTTTAATTTATATAAATATATATAAAGAATATAATAAAATAATTAAAAAAAAATATTTTAATTAAAAAAATTATTTCTTATTATATTTATTTTTATTTTATTTATTTTTAAATATTAAATTAATTATTAAAATTTATTATATAAAAGAAATAATAAAATAAAATCTTAAATATTATTTATAAAAAATTCTTTTTTTAAAAATATAAATCTTATAAATAATTTATTTTATAAAAAGAATTATTTTTAAATATTTATAATTATATAAAAAAGAAAAATTAAAATATAATATTTAAATTATTAAATATATAAAAATAAATAGAATTATAAAATTAATTATTTAAAATATTTAATAATTTAATTTAAAATTTATTATTAACAAATTTATAAATAATTATTTGAAATATTAATATAATAAATATTTTAAATATATAATGTATAAATTATTTTAATTTATAAAATTTTATTATGTTTTTTAATAATTAATAATAATAAATTCTATTATAACTTTTCTTTAATAAATATAATTTAATATATATAATAATTAATTTATATATTAAAATAAAATATTTTATATTTTTTAAAAATTTAAAAAAAAAAGAAAACTAAAAATTTTAAATTTATTAATTATTTATAAATCTTTTTTTAAAGATTTATAAATATTAAATTATAAATAAATATAATTTTTTATTTTTAAATTAATAATTAAATAATTTAATTTAATTAAAATTTTAAAATCTATTTATAAATATTTATTAATTACAAAATAATTAAAAATCTTTTTTGTTATTATTAAATTTATATATAATAATATAATTTTTATATTAATTATAATTTATTAAATAATATAAATATATTAAAAAATTATATAATATTTAAAAAAAATATTAAAATTCTTTAAAATTTAAAAAATAAATTTATTTATTATTATTAAATTTATAATTTATTTTATATTTTTTTATTAAGTTTTATTATATTAATAATTAAATATTATTTAATTTTAAACTTTATAAAAAATTATTAAAAAAAAAATTAAAAATTTTATAAAAATCTAAAAAATCAATTAATTAAATAATATTATAATTAAAAATCTTTTAATTATTTATTTAATAAAAATATAAAAATATTTATAAAATAATTATTTAAATTATTTAAACTAAACTAAATATATATTATATAAAAATTTATATTACAAAATATAAAAATAATAAACAAATTTAAAATATTATTAATTATAAAAAACTTTTAAATAATATTTAATAAAAAAAACTATAGTTTATTAAATAAATTATATTTAAATATTTAAAATTTTCTTTTATTTATATAAAGCTTAAAAATTTTTGAGAAAAAACAAACCTAAAAATCAAAGGACC
Organism: Xylaria sp. FL0064; assembly: GCA_022593225.1. NCBI lineage: Eukaryota > Fungi > Ascomycota > Sordariomycetes > Xylariales > Xylariaceae > Xylaria > Xylaria sp. FL0064. The sequence continues at coordinate 822,344 of JAJKLE010000017.1, read as the reverse complement.
TTGAGACCTCTAGTTAATTATTAATAAATTATGACTAAGTTCTAAGCCCTCTACAAGAGCCCTTGTCACACCTTTTACGAATGGGACAGAGGACTGTCCATCTATTGCGAGGTGATGAGTTCCCATGATGATGAAGTTTCGGTCTGCCGACATAGAAACCACTGCAAGGCGTATTATATTACCTCTGTCAAGATTGTAGACAGGTTATGGATGTCATTGCAGTAAGTCGCCAGCTCGCTTTCGTTTTGTATAGTGTAATGCTCGAGATGCAACGGGCTTGACTTCATTATGCCTTGCATCGGACGAGAATCCTTTATGAAAAATCGTGTTCTGAGAGATTCGTGCTCTTTTCCAAGCGCAAGCACGGCAGCTTTCAACTCTTCGATGCGGAGCTCACCCGTCATTCGGCACGCACTAGTCAGGTTCAGATGTGTTGGGTTGTCTGTAAATTCCGCAGAGAAATAGAATAGACTTTGACTGAAAGACAGCTCCAAAATCTTCTCGTCAACTATAGGGAATGGCCGGATGATCTGTTTCGATGCCTTCAGCGGATTTAAATCTGCTGTGTTGTTGAAGTCATGCACAGTACGTGGACGTTCTATAATTGATTCTGTAACCGCGTCGGTAGGCGCGATATCTTGTGAGGAAGACGACTGCTTTTCTTCGTCCGCCAATAATGCAGTCTCTTTCTCAATAAGCAGCTCTACTGGATTCTGCAGCAGGTTTTCTGGGAACGGAGTTGGTTCAGTGGATGTTGGGCTCGGACTTCCGTCACTGCTCATAGGGGGATGTGATATCACACTCGTCGTAGTACTGTGAGCTAGATCTAAGTCATCGTCGTCGGATACGGTCGACTGAAGCGTAGAGCTGAAGGACTGGGTGGCGACTGCCTTGGCCTCTTCTAGTATGCCCATGTCTGGTGCCATTTTCAGAGGGCTGGGGCTCTCGCTGCTTTGATTATCCGCGAGTTTCGGTATGAGTGAACGAGGAATCACCTCTACAGCTGTGTTGACGAGATCATCGATAGTCATCCCACCCAAGATTTTCAAAACTGGGATATTGACTTGTAGTTCTTTAACGAACCAGCTGCGGATCTCCAGTGCCATCAGAGAGTCGGTACCCATCTCGTCAAGACGCATTGTGCTAGACTGGATATGGCTGAGAGTCGAAAGCTCCATCTGATATAGAACACTTAATTTGGACAAGAGGGCCTCGCGAATGATCACTGCCAGCTGTTCGAGCCCTTGGACCTCCACCAATTGCGATTTGAGAGATACTTTGAGCCTGGCTGGAGTCTCAACAGTTGCGTGAACTTGATCTAGAACAACGTGGCTCAAAAATAGCCCGGACTCGTGTGGCGATTCAACTCTCGTAAGACCAGAGGTGATTTCTGAACAACTCGATTGAGGCCCAGGCCGCCCAGCAATGACGGCTTCGGCGAAATGTTGACAGAAGTCTCGCTCTGATATGGGCGACATAGACTTCCTCTTGGAGGTCCCTTGAAAGTCTGAGTCGAGGCCGTGGTTGTTGAGATAGCCCACACCATATATAGGGCCGATGTGTATCACCGACGCAGCCTGTCCGCGTCGACGGCGGCGCTCCGCAAGGGCGGTCATGAACAGATTGGCTGCTGCGTAGTTTCCTTGGCCGACACTACCTATGATAGAGCCGCCAGAGGAGAAGAATATAAAAAACTCGAGATCACGGTCATAGCTTTGAAAGAGCTCGTCCATGTGAATGCTTCCCAGCACCTTTGGATCAGTGACTTTGAGCAGGCTGTCAAGAGACATGTTGCTAAGAGCTGCGTCTTCCAGCACCACTGTAAGTGCGCAAAATAGAGTTAGCGATAGAGTTCGAAGCGCACTTCTAAACAGCAAAGATGGTTACTTACTTGCGCCTTGACAAACCCCAGCAATCTGTGGGAGACTGAACTCGATTTGGCGGTATACGTCTAAAACGGCGGCTCGATCGGTAATATCACTTTATAGAACATTATGGTTAGCGATGAGAAACAATCCGATGCTTTAATAGAGAATCGGCTCACAAACCACATAAATGTCCTCACATTAGCACCCAAATGACGCATTTTCGCTTGCCACTGCTCTTTGACCTTAGGTGCGCGACTCGAGATGACGACGTACCTTGCTCCGCGGTGAATCATCCACTCGCAAAGCAACAATCCTAGACTGCCACTGAGACCACTTAACCAATATGTTTTGTTCTCCGAGAAATGAACTTGCGAGTCAGCAGGGCGGACTCGAGCGGTTATACCTGGCGCGGGAATGGCCCATTCTATTATGTCCAGCGGATGGCCTCCGTGATCCTTATTAAACGCATCAAGAGGCACAGAAGCAATTGAGCGACTGAGTCCATCTAATGCTGCTAAACGGCGAGAAATACAATCTCCCAGTAAATTTTGTAGGTATGGTAACTGTACATGCAGAGGCTCACATATAGAAGAGTCCGCGAAGATCGACGAATAGTCATAGACGCTGCAATAGTTCGGTAAGCATGCTTTGAGACAAGATCCGGCAGCACGTGAGGATTGGTCTGTACTAAGATCGCAGAATACTGCCGAAACTTTTGGGATCAAGTCAAGCAGTTGTCGGTCTGGAGCCATGGGATGAACATGATGCCAGCCAGAGTTGAGCCTCGCCGTTGAAACAGTAGTGAGAACAATGTTCACGCCAGTTCTTTGTGCCTCATCTTTGAGGATAGCAGCCAATGACTCTCCTGCTTCGTGAACCATCACTGTAGCCCCATAAGGGGCATCGCTGACCAGCAAGTTCGCAAGGAGTTGGTACGCTAGGAACGAAACAATTACAGCTTCTTGACCTGCTGGCACTGGCACTGGGAGTGTCAGCTGGACGAAAGGAACTACTTCTAGTGCATGCTAAGTCGCTAAAATGACAACCTGGTCGTTTGAGTCCAGATTGCGGCCCAGCGCAAGATGCATGAAGCCAAGTTTTGGGATGCGCAGAGCTGATCGCAGGGAATGTGTTACTCGAACCATGGAGCCACTACTTCTCTGGGACACTGCGGCTTTCTGCCAACATAGTTGTAGCCCTTCAGGTCCGATGAGCTCAAGATTATCGCTACCCTTTAGGCACAGGCCGCTGGTTAATACTGGGCGCCGTGAAGAGTTATACCGATCGTTCATTTCTTGATTCATCACTATTCTAGGAATCACAAGCGTGCCGTCATTCTCCAAAACCAATTCCGGCTCAATAGTCAAATGAAGGTCATCATGCTGATCCTGTCGCTGCCATATCGCTGCCGCCTTGAACGTGAGGAGAGCGTCAGCGATATTCTGCGCAGTCTCTTGCTCATGAGACTCAAAGTCCAAACTCTGAATGTCGAGAGTAGGAATTTCATGCTTCACAGACCGTAGCAATCCAATCATCATGTTCGCGTGTGGATTTTCAGATCGGCGATTTGACGAGACCCATAAGAGTGAGTTCGCCTGCTGCAAACAGGCTTTCATTGCCTCCCATGTGCCGAACTCTAGACCGTCAAAGATCGGCTTTTCGAGATCCAGAAGACTCAGTAATGTACTTTTAGAACTGACTATAGCAAGATCTAGTTCCGCTAGGGACGGGACCGTGCTGATTCTGTCTCCCCATTGGGAGCTCAATAAGGATCTCAGGGGTTCTATGAGCCCAGAAGTTCGAGGATCTCTACCACCGAGAATGATGAGATCTTCCTTCACCATCTTGGAATCGCCTTGGAATAGTGGCATTGGTATAGACAGCGGAGCTCGGAGAAAGTTGACGCGTGAGTCAACAGCTTGAGAGGTGAAAACGACCATCGGCATCACTGCGCCGTCATACTTCTGTATCAAGGTGTCACAACCAGAGAACCCCTTGGCTCGCAACATAGCATCCCAGGATGCCAGGTTGATGCATGGAGTGAGTATACGACCGTCTTGCGCGCCCAGCCACCAACCGGGAAGCGCACCAAAAATAGTCCCCATAGCAGTTGATACGGTCTGGAGCTCAAGGACTACTAATTGCCCACCTGGCTTGAGCAAGCGTCGCACGTTGTTGAGCGTATTTTGCAGACTAGGAGCTATAGAATGTAAGTCATTCCGAATATAAGATGTTAGAATAACAATACTTACTTGCATGCAGAACGGCAGAGGCAATCACCAGGTCGTAGGAGTACTCGCTATAACCCTGGCTGGATATATCGCGGCTGATGTCTAGTATCTTGTAGAGCATCTTATCACGATTGGAGCTGAACAAGTCCTGAGCCTTTTCGAAGAAGCCAGAAGATATATCAGTAAACGCGTATGAAGAGAATCTCTTCCCAATCTCGGAGAAGACTTTCTTTGTAGCACCACCAGTGCCAGCGCCAACCTCAAGAATCCTCATGTTGGGGTATCGGTGCACAATTTGTTTAACTATGCGAGCTAGAAATGTCGTGTATGCTTGGAAGCCCAATCCAGTTTCGTAGACTTGGGACAGCATACCGTCTCTCATTCCAATTTCGATCGCCTGCGTTTTCCCTGTTACGATGTCGACAATGTTGTCGCCAAAAGCTTTGAGTAGCCGGACATCAGCGGATCCAAGGAATGGCTCGTAAGCTGCGCGCAGTTGTCGTCAGCCCATTCGGAAGACCAGAAAGGTAATTTTCCATCTCGAGCTCGAGAGAGGATGTGTGAGGCGTAATTGAAGTAGTGTTGATAGGGGTCCATCTTCCGAGCTGAGTGCTGTTCCGGCACGCTGGTGACTAGTCTTCTGAGGGAAAACACAGACATCCGTTCTAAAAGAGAGGCGCGATGTATTTGTTCCTCAGTTGGCTCTCCATCAAACGGAACTCGTCCGCCATTAGGCGCTGCTACGTCCCAAACTGTTGTAGCAAACATTTCTTTGTCCTCTTGCGCAGTTGGTCGTGTCAGGGGAACACAACAGAGTCCCTGTATCTGGACCATACCTTGCTCGACATCGCCGATTGTAGCAAAAAGATCAATGTCCCCTTCAAAGCCTGACGTATCCTTTGGCTGGAAACAGTCAAAAGAGACAAATTTGTTGCTCGTGGTATTGGCCGCACAGAGAGAAGGATTGACGCGCACGGAACGTATGGTTTTTGGAACGTGGAGCGACCATATGCCGCCGCTGTTGGGAGCACAATTAGCTAGAAACAGAGACCGGAACGCAGCGTCCAACACAGCCGGATGTATTAGCATGGCCGACGACTCTACTATGATAGATCCGCTTGCGAAGCCAAGTTTTCTCTGCAGGCCACGGAGTGCCCTAAACTGTTCCGCGTATTCATATCCTAGCTTTGATAAGGAGCGATAGAACTCTTCGTGGCCAACTCTTCGTGACCAACTCTGGAAAGGCTAGTATCAGGGCTTCCTCTTAATGGAAGAACATTTTCGTCGCTGTCACCCAACATCGCTATTACGCTACCACTTGCTAGTAGATTGATTGAGAGTCCCATCCTGCAGCATCGGTGCTGCGTGGAAATTGAAAGACGCGTTGATGATGCCATTTTGCTTTTGAATATTATTCAAGGTGACAACTATCTCCATCTTAGTGTCATCGGAGTCAAATGTCAAAGCTTTGGATATATCGAGATCTCGTACTTCGATGAGGGAGACCGCAAGCCCTCTTCTTTTGGCCATTGCCGCGGTAGCCTCAACTGCTGCAACAACATAGCCTGCCGCAGGGAAGACGGCCTGATTCTCTATGGAATGATTCTTCAGCCAGGGTACGTCGTTTGGGCAGAGGGAATTCCTCCATCTCATATCCTCGTCGCTACTATCGGGTGTCAAATGACCAAGCAGCTCGTGAACTGACCCAGACCGCGTGCGAATTGATTTGGCGTATCTAGACTCATGCCAGTACTCTTTTTGATGATCCCAGGAGTAAGGCGGCAGTCCCGTGATAGGTTCGGAGTGCCCATGGCCGGTAACACATTTGTCATAACTAGAGAGATTTACAGAAGCTACGTTGGTCCAAATGAACCCAAGAGCGTGAGAAAACGATTCGATGGCATATCTCTCTCGCACATGGACTCCGATATACGGAATTTTCTGCCCGTGCAGTTCTTGTATGGTCTCGAGCGCCAGGCGCTTCAAGGCTGGGTGAGGTCCCAGTTCGATAGCCATGTCGAATGGACCTTGGGACTTCCAAGCCTGATCGATTGCTTGCATAAACATGACAGGTTTCACCATGTTCTCGTTCCAATAGGAGGATCGAATTCTCGACAAGTCATCTGTACTTATTTCTCTTCCTTCGTCGACACTCGAGAACCAAGGTGTCTCAGCCATTTTAGATTCGATGTTAAGCTCCTGTAAAGCACGATTATATTCCTTGGAGTACTTCTCCATGTGGAAAGAGTGATAGGCTTGATCCACCTGAAGTCTTCGCACAAGTCTCTCCTCATCCTCAAAAATCACGTGCATCTCTTCCACTGCGTCTGAATCTCCTGAGAGGGTAATGCTTGTCGGCGAATTGATAGCAGCTACGCAGACTCGATTCTCAAACTCCTCCTCGTCGCAAAGCTTCTGCGCGTCCAATAAAGCGGTCCCGACGGCAATCATTGCACCACGCTGTCTGCTGGAGTTCTTTGTGCGTTCCGAGATTAGACCTCGATAATAGGCAATGCAGATAGCTTCGTCAGCAGTGATCATGCCTGCACAGTACGCCGCGGCGATTTCGTCCGATGAATGGCCAACCACAGCAGAGAACTCAACGTCTGCGCGACGCAGGAGATCTACTTGCAAGATTTGCAAGGCCGTACACAGAGGCTAGGACGCGGCAGCTTTGCCGATTCTCGCAGCAGGCGCCTCCAAAAGCTCTTGTCTCAGAGACCAGCTTGGGCGATCTATTTCTGGGAGCCTTGCAAGCCGCGCCTCAAGTCTGTCAATGATCTGCCGACAATAGTCGGATTGCTCGATAAGTGCTGCACCCATACGAGGGCACTGTGATCCTTGGCCGGTGAACACGCCAAGAATCCTGGGCTTGCGATACTGGCCGCTCGACAATTGGGTTGACGGTCTTATACCGATGGGATTGCCGCGGGCTTCGGCGAAGTCTTGGCATTGCTTCTCCAGTTTCCGGCAGAGGTCTTGGATGCTACGAGCCGCAACGGCAGTCCCATATGAATGGCGTGAACGGCGACCATACAGGGTCAATGCTAAGTCGCGTGCACTGACATCTGTTTCGCTAGCTCTTAGATAGTTGCACATAGCAGCCATGTTGGACGCTAAGGAGGCAGGTGAGGCGGCAGAGAAGACAAATGGGATAATGGAGCTCTGATCGTTGGGATGACTCTTATTTCTCGGCATATAGCTCTCAAGAATGGCATGTGAATTTGACCCTCCAAAGCCGAAACTACGTGCGCAATCAGAACTGGCCAGTAAAACGACTATAGAACGGAGGGAGGCGGAATATTCACCTGTTCACGCTAGCTCTTCGTGGACAACCGTCAGGGACAGTGGGCCAAGGAACAGCTGTTTTGGGGATCTCTAGATTTGTATAAAACGGTCTGACGTCTGGGTTGAGCTCTTGGAATAAGAGGTTCGGGGGAATCGTCGATTTCTGTAAAGCTAGGGAGGCCTTGATCAGTGCAGCCAATCCAGCAACACTCTCGGAGTGCCCAATGACAGTCTTGGCACTACCGACAAATAGCTTATCTCTGCGGTGTGCAGTGTCTCTGATGTCAGGGAAGAAAGCTGTCTTAATTCCTTCTGCTTCTATCGGATCCCCCGCTGGCGTTCCCGTGCCTGCGATGAAGGAGTTAGCAAGATCACTCTTGATAACCTATTTCTCGCTATCTCTTCCGTAGCTTACCGTGAGCCTCAAAGTACTGAGGTCTCTGTGCGGGATCTAGTAAGTCTAGGCCGGCACGAGCGTAACAGTCCGATATAAGCCGTGTTTGAGCTGCAGCGCTGGGCCTATATTGTGTAACATTGATAATTAGTTCCAAGTTATACTTCCAAAGGCATGATCATACTGACTTAGTGATCCCCTTCGTTCGTCCATCTTGATTGGTAGCAGTCTCTCGTATTATGCACTCGATATGGTCTCCATCTGCCTCGGCAGCGCTAAGAAGTTTCAAGACAATTGCGGCGACCCCTTCTCCTCTAGCATATCCATTGGCGTTCTTATCCCACATTTTCGAGCGACCGTCGGGCGACAACATCTCCAGATTGCTCATGGCAATGTAATCTGTAGGATCAAGAAGAAGGTTGGCACCAGCGGCAATTGCCACGTGTGATTGCCCCGTGCGAAGTTGCATAACAGCCTGATGGACAGCGATCATACTAGAACTGCATGCTGTGTCTATGGTCCTGTATGACTCGTCAGGACTAGTGACTCTATCTACCAACATTGAATGTGCTCATTCCAACCCATTTACTGCCAAAGCATGATCACATGTACTTACATAGAGGGCCCGTGCCAGTCAAAGACATAAGACAGCCTATGCGACATCGTGGCCCGACTTGAGCCACTGGCATGGTATGTTCCCAAACTTAACAAATCTCGCTCCATCACGGCTTTATAGCCATTGATCATCATCTACAAGGCCAAAATTAGGGTCATTATGCTCAGACATCTCATTCATGTAGTATTCTGAGAAGTTGCTGCAACCACGGGCATAATCCCATGGCTACCGTTATGCAGACTCTCTAGATAGTCTACAGAGACGAGTGACGTAGGGTAGAACTTATCATACACCTGTATAAACCGCCGTATCAGAGCCTCGCAGACCCTCGATCGACTGGCCAGCAGCCTCGAGGGCTTCGTACACCGTTTCCAATAGCAAGCGCATCTGTGGATCCATGGTATTGGCCTCAACGGCACTAACGCCGAAAAAAGGGGCATCGAAATGACGATGTAGGTTTTCGCCATGGAGTTGATATGAGTGCTTGACGTTGAAATGCCCGGGGTACTTCGCGCTTTCGTGATACCAAGCTTTCGAGTCGAAGCGTTCCCCAAGCGGCTTCAGCAGATCATAGGGCTCTTGCAAGAGCTTCCAGAACTTGGATGGGGTCAAGTCACCTGGAAAGCGACATCCGGTGCCAATAATGGCAACCGGCTCACTGCAGTGTTCCATACTCGAACAAGTAGCCTGGCGTGGTGTTGTGAAACAGCTTGGCCGTCAACGCAGCAAAAGCCCTGAACGTCACCGCATTCGTGATAGGAGGCGATATGAGACAGAGTAAGGACTACCCGGGTTGCTGCATATGTCAATAAGACAATCTATCTGACAGACTCTGGACGTGCATCTTGCACGCATCCAGTCAGCTCTCAGTAACATATTAAAGCCAAGCCAGATTCTGCTATAGCCCTTGCGTTCCTGCATTTCTCCGAGCCCTATCTCCTTGTGTCGTTCGTGAAGACCTATAATTTCCTGATTTGGATATGAACAGATGGACAGAGTGGCTAGGTTGAGGCTGTCGGAGGTCGCAACAGGGGTAGTAACACCGGGCAGCCCTATCACCCCGCAGCAGCGAGGAGCGCGTTGGTAGACCACGGAGACATTACTCGATTCCGCAGCCTGAGCCGGTGGGATCTCGTGGTCTCAAGGATCTGGTCCCAGTCGGCGGGATGCCAAGTGTGAGGCTCGCGACGAATCCTCGGAAGCCCGTACTGAACGGATGCCCCAGTGAGGGGGTCTGGCCCGCAAGTGCGTCCAGCTTTAAGGAGCTGGATGCCTATAATATTACAGCCCGAGTCGTTGCTTGATGCTATCATCGGTGGAATTTGTCATCGCCGTTCCTAGTGTATCGGATCCTGCCCAATGATACGTTTTAGTGGCTTACGCCTCATTGGAGGATGAAGAGGGACACTACAAAAGTCGGGCGAGAGACGCTTTTTGAGAGTCCTTTGCGTTGGGGAAGCAGTCGTCAGCAGGTATTGGCCCCCAACTGAATCCTTCGAGAATAGCTCGCCGCGACCTGCATGTTGTACTTTGGGAGGCGCTTATTTTAGCGAAGAACGATATTGGGTTGTAAGTGGTTATCAAGACGTCGTACTGTCACACTCAGACCAATCCTTCGCACGCGGCGAACCCCCTTTACGGAATAGTGCTGCATTTCGTTGGTGTAATACTCGCAGTGCTACTTTCAGATCTGAGATGAGATCACTATCCCACAACGCTTATGGCTTCTCCAATCATTGGGGTCCTTGAGTGTGCCTCCCCTCATCATGGATACCAGCCGTATATCATTCCCCCAGGAGCAGTGAGCTCGCCAGTTGTGTGTGTGACGGCGCCTAGCATGCTCTGGGACGTGCATCTCACGTTTCCCAGTCCTGATTCGAGTCTTAGCATTCAGGGGCTCTTCCAAAATCTGGATATGAGGTATCATTCTTGAGGTGACGCAGGTACAATGGCCACCGAATAGTCCAGCATACCGGGAATCTCGTCGCGTCAGTCTGCCTGTGACAAGTGTCGCTTCTCGAAATCGCGGTGCCTGCGTAGTTATCCTGAGCAGCCAAAATGCGACCGCTGCACTCGCGCAGAATGTGAGTGTACTACCAGCCCTATTTTCAGGATGCGGGACTGGCAGCCAAGCGGTGGGAACGACTGTGTTTCGGGGAGGCGAAACTCCAAGAATGACTGCAACAAGCGGCGGCGCCGAGGCAGCGAAAGGTTATCGATCTCCGGGACGGCCATCATTGCTTCTTCGGAAAACCCCCCCTCGGCCATTGGTGTCAAGAACTATTCTGTCAGTGAAATTGCTTCTTGTCTGGGGTCCGATTGTTACAGTCAACCGGCTCTAACGGTGCCGTCCAGTATATCCCACGAAGATACCGATACCTACACGAAGGGGGTATTCGATCACGGCGAGGGCAACGTGGAGGGCACTCCTATTGACTTCGCTCTCCCTCACGAGTTCTTCGCAAGCATACCAATTTTAGAGTCGGAGGCTAATATAACTTCATCACTGCATTTCATTAGCCCCCCTGGGATCAACCACCTTGGCAGTGGAATGATGGGTTCATTCGGCCAGGGCGCTGCCTCGCGAGGTCGGAATCTCCAAGACTACGGAACCGGCGTCAATGAATTAAGCTTTGGCACCGGACGGACGCTTACACAGCGATTGTCAAAACTTGATTATGAGTTGATCGCACTCCGTGCTGAGCTTGAACAAGGCGGACCCGAGGCCATAATGCAGACCCTATTTGAGGGCACTGGAAAGGACGATTCGCCGTGTTCATCGGTCATGAACGATATTCTCGGAAAGACCACGGACTTCGTAGACGTTCTTAGCTGCCTATCAAAGGCCTGCGCCCCTGAGATAGAGTTGTCATCCTATGGTTCGGTACGCAGCTCTGCTAACAGCAGAAGGAGGAGCAGTTCTTCAAGCAGCTGTTCTGATTATGATAGCGATGCAGCAGCATCAACGCGCCAAGCAATAAATACTTCCCAACTTACTTTTCCATCAACCTCACGGCGCGCCCATGTCGAGCTTGACACACCTGCCTTACTTTTGATTCTGGCCACTTACAGTCGTCTACTTGGGATATACTTGATTGTCTTCTCGCATATTTACGAGTATCTGAGAGAAATTTCTGAGAGCGATAATCCTCATCTGCGCCCCGTCTCGGTCCTCAGCATTAGCAAATATTCCGCACGTAAGATTCGCAGCTTCTCTCTCATTCCGGTTTTCGCTAACTCGGGCTCAGACTCGGGCTCGGATTCGGGCAACCTATAGACACTCATTTTGATTCAGATCGTTACCAGCTACTTCGAAAAGATAGAGGTGTTGCTTAGCCTGCCAATAGAATTGCGGATTAATAGACGTCGTGGGGAACGAGACGGCTTGTTCGGGGCATATGGCTTTTTGGATCTGGCCACAGCGATACTTGGGAGGGAAGACGATGAGACTCTAGGTAGAGGAAAAGGAGGCATCAAGGCTCTTCGCAGGAACATTGTCAGAGCAAAGTCCCTGCTCAAAGAGCGCATTGCCCCCTAGTGCTACAACTGCGGCTCTTATGAGATAAGGTGTATGTCATACGTCTGTAGTCGGAGAACGTCATGTGACATACCTACGGCAAATCCCCCTTTATTCGTGTCGATAGCTTTTGGTTCGGTTGCCGTCGTTCACCTAAGGAATGCCAAACGTCGATCTAGGAGAACCGCTTAGTATATAACGTTTCATCGAGAGTTCTAATTACACCCTTACCTAGCATTTAAGCCCATTTACCTGGATTGTGACTGGGCATCCCCACTTGGCTGTGCAGAGCATACGCTCAAAACTCCATATCTCTCCCCAAGTAATTATACAATAAATTCTCATAAGACAACAAGTTTCTTCCCGGAAACAGATCCCGACTTCAGCAACTTCAACCCCTCCAAAACGCCTGGTAGCCCACCACCAAGCTTCTGCACCGGATGCGTCTTCAAAGTCCCCTTATCTAGCAGCCCCTGAATGCCACTCAAGTGTCGCGCCGCAAGCGCGACTTTCTCGGGGTCAGCAGCGCACCCATGTCCCCTCGGTAGGGGCACATCTCTCCCGAAAAGCTCGTATCCGAGCATGAACTTGGCGCGCACGGCGCGCCGCGTGCGTAGCAGCTCCTCGGGCACTTGTTCTAGTGACACATACCTACCGCCCGTACGCCCGATGGCGGCGTAGCAGTGCGCGACCGAGGACGAGTCTGCGATGCAGTCGTACGCGTGCTTCAATTGGCGCCCGCCAACGCCCTTATGTCGTCGACGACGTTCGGGGAGACGTAGTCCAAGGCGGCCGCCGTACCGCGCGCACGCACGAGGTCGAAGTTGCGCGGGCTGTACGTCGCCACGGGCAGCAAGCCCGAAAGCCGCAGGAGCTGCGTCGCCATCGTCCCCGTTGCTGTGCTGCCGCCGTACACGAGGACGGGAAACGGCTTCTCAGCGGGCGCGTCGGGCGTCGCTGCGAGCGCCAGCCCCGACGGGTCCCACAGCGCATGATGTTCGTCATGACGCCGACGCCGAGCGTTGCAGCTTGCTCTAGGAGCAATAGTGCGCGGCCGTCTTCACCCTGCGGGACGCGTAGCAGCATTTCCGGCCGTACGCGGATGTATTCGGCGAAGGCGCCGTTGTCTGGGCTCGCAGGGTTCGAGCCGTGTCGCCAACGCGCAAGTCGGTATCTGCCTCGGGATGGATCGACACGATGATGCCCGCGCAATCCATGCCAACGATAGCGCCCGGCGTGGGAAAAGCGGCGCACATCTTGTAGTCGCCAGGGTTGAGAGCCACTGCGGCAGTCTTCACCAGCATTGTCCCGGCCTCCAGGCGAGGCACTGGCACATCGTGCGCTAGCCTAGGAACTCCCTTTTCATCTTGGATTATTGCCCTATGCTTCAGAGGAACCACTGGTGAGGAGTCGACCGTCATTGTAACTGAATGGTTGCCCCATGCTTAGTCGCCATAGCCGTGGACAGAAGGAAATACACTGACACTTATGGCTGGCTATGTTTGAAGAATGCAGCAAATGTTCTTGATCTCTGCACTTTTCATTTGCCTATTTCGGTGATCGAGCACCGAAATTCGTGGCAAAGCTATTTAGTAACCGTCACTTTCGGAACTCTCGCTTAATAACTCTAATTCTGGAGGTCCCCTGACTGCAAGTTGCTGCACTAGAAACAGGTTTGCTGCAGCACTAACTACTTCCTTAACACTTCATAGGAAATACCAAAGAACTAGCTCTGGATATTCTCAACTTTAACTTTTCATCATTGATTCTAATGCTAACCATTAACCCTTACCACAATTTGTATTGAAACGCTTTTAACAAAATTGACAAGATAGGGCAAATTAGTTCATAAACTTCTAAGTAGTTGAGGGGACGCTAGAGAGCAACGGGGTGCTGGTCTTACTGGACAACTTGACTTAGTACCGTGATCTCCTGACCAGTTTTGGGTTTCTGGATACTGTTTTTTCTGCTATCCCTAACCTTCTCAGTAGTGATCCTAATACGCGTTTTAATTCAGTCGTAGTCTGACCGATGAATTATATCGAATTTAGCCCAGCCCAGCTCGAACGAAAGTGGTACGAGATCTCAGGACTATGTCCAATTCATTAGCCCGTTCAAAAGACGCCAGTCTCTAGATTGAACGTAAAAGTAACTATGGCTCTATCACTCCCCCATCTGCTGCTTTCTTAGATTCCGGAATCGCAGCCTCGGCACGACGGGTTCTATCACCCTCAACCTTCAGCCCAAATTTGGTCTTCAATTTCTTCCGTAGCGCGATTTCATCTTCGAACAAAGACAGTATAAATCCCAGCCCCGCGAACGCAATAGAGACCTGGAACGTACGCAGCACGCCCTGGGAAAATACATACCGCAGCTGTTCCTGCGTCTCGGGCGGGAACTGGCGCACAAAGTCAGCAGACGCAGAGCCATACGATCCCGCGCTCGTCAGCGCTTGCCTCGCCGCTGGGTCTGATGTGCCCTTTGAGCTGCGAGATGCGGTTGTTGAACACAACCCCCGGAACCGCGACGCCCCAGACAAAGCCGAGGCTGCGTATAAATCCCCACGTCGCCGACGCCGCCGCCTGGTCGCTCTCCTCCACGGCGCTCTGGAACGCTGGGAGCTGCGAGTTAATTAGCACGCCCCCGCCCAGGGCGGCGATTCTCTGGTAGGCTGCCCACTGGGGAACGGACGAGCCCGGGTTCAGGAGCGTCAGTAGCCCGAGACCGAGGACGAGGACGCCGAAACCCGCGACGTGGACGGGTTTATAACGACCCCAGCGACTGATTGCGACGGCGGCTAGCGCCGAGCCTGGAATCGCGACTACTGTCGCGGGTAGGAGCGCAATGCTAGAGTATTGGGGTCCGTACAGCTTCACAGCTTGGAAGTAGACGGGCTATCAGGTGTTCATGTTAGCATACCTGGTCACTGTGCGTATCTGGACTAGACTTAAGTTTCTGTTGAGTCATGTGAGAAAAGGGAGCACTCGGCACTCACAAGGAAGAATAGGCACCAGAAAGTCAACCCATTATTAATGAAAGTGTTCATGGCAATAATAATCGAAGTCGGGTGCTGGAAGAGGCGCGGGGGTATCACCGGCTCCGTAGCCGCAAATCGACCAACTTGAGTATATCCAAACACGAAGACGCCGAAAACCCCGAGGATTAACGGTACAAGTACATGATACGAACCCCAACTATATGTCGTACCGGCGTACGCGAGGCCGATCAGCATCGAGACCACGGATGCGACCAACACAATATTGCCCAGTAAATCAATACGTTTTAACTTCTGAGAGAGGGGGGCGTCGTCATCGTAGTGCACCTGGAGAAAGATGAATAGGAGTATCAGAGCGGCGCCGCCGATGGGGAGGTTGAGGTAGAAGATCCAGCGCCATGTTGTCGTCGCGACGATCGAGCCTCCGATGAAGGGGCCAATAGTTACGGCGATACCAAACACGGACAAGATGGCTCCGAGGTAGTTACCACGGTAGCGAAGAGGAACGAGATCGGACAAGACAATGTCTATGATACACGTACGTTCGAGATAGTCAGCAAGAGTTTTCAATCACTTAATACTGTCTGGCCGGAGATATAGCAAACTTACCGCCGAGCAAGGTGATTCCTCCAGATCCCAGTCCTTGAATAACCCGGCCCGCGATCATCATCGCTGCGTTATTCGCACCGCCGCAGATGCCACTACCTAGGGTGAAGATGGCCACATTGGTCAACATAATCCATCGCCGGCCGAAGATATTGCATAGTTGCCCGACAAGTGGCTGGTCAGATAAACTCATGAATATTTAGTGAGCAGTGCAAGAGATCTGTACCTCGATATGAAAAAGGCGTTCGTCACCCAGATGTAGTTCTCGCCTAGGTCAAGATTAGACACGATGATAGGCAGTGCGACAGTGACAGCCGTGTTCTCGAACGTCGTGAGGATCAGCGCAACCGTCATCCCGGCAATGATGGCCCACAGCCGCCACCCGGGATGGAAGTCATCTGGCTCATGCTCATCATCTTCCAATATCGCCGTGCTCTCGCTCTGCTTGGAATCGGGATCGCTGCTCGACGGCGCCGTGGTGGCCTCGGATGCCGAAGCTAGTCTGACATCTTCGGATGAGGTTGGAGCTCTGCCACTAGTAGCCTCGACGGTGGGATGGCTGATATTCATGGGCGGCCGTGTAGAGAGCTTGTCGTCTTGGAAGACGAAAGCCTTAAACTAGGTCTGAATAGCTAGCCACTTGCGCGGGGATTTCAACCCGTGGAAAAGCACGCGTAGAATGGCAAAATGAGTATACTAGGCAATCGGGGCAAGTCAAGCCAAGGATGGCAACGAAGTGAGGCGGCATGTTAACGCCGGGTTCTTCGTCCCAATCTCCAGGCAACCGTCATCACTAGGACTGCTACTGTAGTATTGAGGCATCATCCATCTCTCTCCAAGGTCATCTTTCGAGGTCATCCTTCACGCTCCACGATCATTATCCTGGGTCGTCCTTTTGGTAGATGCATCTCATACTCGGAAATATTTAGTATAGGCAAAGCCTCTCCCGCATGCGTTGCGACATTTCTAACTCAATCTGCCGTGTGGTAGGGTAGCCTCAATCGGATATCCGGCAATGGTGGGATGTTGGCGCACGGCGTCGACGTACTCAATGCAGCTAAATAACTCCTCCCTGTCTGTCTGGGGTGCACCAGAACAGCACTGACATCTCCGCCAGCTACCTGAAGTCAACTGAATCAACGAGCTGTATGAAGCGGCATGTCCCGCTGTGTTAAGTAAGCACATGAAGCTCTCTGGGGCTAGTTTCTTTTTTCTCTCAGTGACTAGTCTTGTTCAGCGTACTTTACGCAGGATAAGATTGGGGGCAATGTGTTTTGCATACTCAATAATGATGAGATAGGGTACGAGGAGCTGTGGAAGAAGTGCTTACCTCTACAGCACGCTTTTAGTAGGCACCTATGCTAAGTAGTGTAAGCTTGGTACTAGGTAGTTGAATATAAAATAGAATGAAAATGAAAATAAAAATTTTTACTATTGTATAATATTGAGTACACCATGGCAGTAGGTAAGAGATAGCTACCACATGAGTACCTCAAAAGCGTGTGATGGAAGCTACTTACCCAGTAAGCTAGGGCTATAGGCCCTGTAGAATCACTTGATAGATTCATCACATAGAACTGTTTAGAGCATTAAGTCGACCTGATTTGCCAACAAAAGGTGAACATGGTATCCAGATAATTTTATGGTACAAAAGTCGAAAACAAGTCTCTTCGGCTTTCGAGAAGGGGCTAAATGTGCTAGAGTGACCCGAACCAACCCATCAATACACCGCCCTAACTTAGCATTCCCTCTTGACAGGCAAGAAACGCACCCGAAGCTCAGGCTTCAGCCAGGCGCTATAGACACGGAAGTATGTGTCAAAGTCCAAGCGCTTCGACGCTTGCTCTATGTCAAATGACCAGAAGAGCTTAGCAACAACCAGTCGGAACGTGATCTTCGCCATCTCGCGCCCCGGGCACTGCCGTGGACCGATGATGAAAGGCATGTAGGCCCGATGATCGTCGCCCGCGAAGACCGGGTCATATTTCAGGTGATTGGGCGACAGCCAGCGCTCTGGTCTGAAGCTTGATGGGTTGTGGAAGAATCGTTCGCTGCGGTTATATGTGAACAAAGCGGTCCGGCATATGACCTAGAATGTGACAAGTGTCAGAAAGAATCATAACGGTAGAAATGCCCATTAATAAAGACGTAACACAGTCATCAAGTCTGAAATGGGTTTGTGCCACGGGAATGCTTACGCCTTTGGGAATATATGTGCCATCCACCGTGGCTCCCAGACTGATGCACGGGAGCGAGTGATGCGCCGCTACCGTGACGACGCGCGACGTCTCCTACATACAGGCAATCAGCCAAAGCAAGCTCCTCAGATTCTCCGCGGTGATATCCTCATAGCGCGAAAAATTCCCTCGGACCTCCCGCTTCAGCTCCTCCAACACCTAGTAGAACAGCATGTACGTCGTCACGGATGTCGTGTCGTAACCCCCGATGATCAGCTGCCCAATGACGGTTAGCATGTGGCGGATATCCTTGTTCGTCTTGGGCGCCTCTTTGCCAGGCGGAAGAAGCTGCTCGAAGAAATCGGAGTGCTCGAGGTTATCCCACGTCTCGATTCGCTTGTGTACCATGGACCTCAGGTCTTTGATCATTTGCGGTAGCGAACGCATGAGCCGCCAAGGCGTGAGTAACATCACGGCTGGTGTCAAGATAGGATAGATCTTGGTTGTTGCCAGAATGATGGCCAGCATACTGGCCGCGTCCATTCCATCGAGAAAGGCATGAGTCTTCACTACAGGATCTTGTCAGCATTAGGCGCAAGAGACTACTCGGAATGACGAACTATCTCTGAGTTCATGCAACTCCCAGCCACATGCAAGGTCTGTGGCAGAGTCCATAGCCAACCATGTAAACCACTGTTGGTCGTTAGAATATCCGTAGTATGAAACCCTTAGGAAATCAGAAATCTCGCGGCCCATACCACACTAACGTCCAGCCCTGCCTCTCCTTGACCGTGTTCTCTCATTTGTGATATCATCAGATCGATATGTCTATTCAAAGTGGGCACCTTGGCCCGCAGAGAGTTGCCGCTGAAAGCCGGAGACATGGTCTTAGAGATTACACGGTGTTTCTCGGGGTTCCTTTCCCAGAGTAAATCGTCGTCTTCATCGCTAAGCCCATCTATCAGAGGTGTCTTGATGAATGTGTCCTTTAGATCTCTTTTCGGCTCGTGGACATCTAGCCTCCATATTAGACACTATAGTAATAATGAATGAGCGAACAATGGTCCTTCGAAGTTACCAATAGCCGCCTGTGGCTCCAGGAATACCAATGGGTTCGGCCCGATGCGAACTATGTCACCTATCTGAAAGCTTAGTTGCTGGATTACCATCATGAATAGCTTAGTTTAGAATAAAAGAAAGGAGCCAGAAGTCAAATTTCACACTGGGGTGTCATCGTACCATATTTCTTGATAGTCCGCTCAACGACCCAGGGCCATTTCCCTGAAGAGCTAAGAGAATTGTTAGAGGCATCGATCATCTTTGGAAGTCCCCGACCTACTAATGATAAGCAACCCATATATCTGATACAGACGCAAGCCTCGGTTCGGGGTATTTGGCCAAAGGATGAAAGAAAACATTATAAATGGAGACTAAGATAGCTCGGATGACAAGCTACAAATATTGGTCAGTGACTGAATCTCAATTTGACGAAGATGCAGGGTCAAGAAGTATAGAGATTATTACTATTCCGCTAGCCAGAAATGACGACGCCGTCGTCAGTCTCTCTGAATGCGTGAGTGAAGGCATAACTGTGAAGACTAGATAGGGCGAGAAGTTTGGATGAAAAATAAGAATATCATTAATTCGATCCTAGATAGAAACGCAAAATATCACATTGGAAATAACTAATTCTGCCCAGGTTGATGCGATACTCATGTACGATGGTTAGAGATCAGCGACAACCTCATCGCAAGATGCCTGCGATACCCCATCAGGAATTACTGCTCTACTATTATGTAAAATTGCCTTTTTCCTTACCCGCTTGGCGATCGAGCCGAGCGGCCGGTTCCAGGTCCTCGGTGCAATGCGGCGAAATGCCCAGATCGGGGTCGGCGCAGATGGATAGATTCAGAAATAGATTGCCGGTTGTGCATTGCCTGACAAGTCTGCTCCCGACGCGTTGGTTCTGTTGCATCCTTCTAATTGAAAGCGCGGAAACTTATTATGGGGGCTTGTTGCTATTCTACCTAGGTAGTTATGGTGGTTAGGCTATCTTTCGTCTCAAAGCACGACTTACATCCTACCTAGGAGGTATGCTTCGAACAGTTAGTGGCCTACAAAACTTGAATGTTGAAAGTGCACTCTGAATAGAAACTGGAGGAGTTACTTAGGTAATAAAACGTAACAGGAGTAACATGAGCATTTCCGCAATGGAAGAGACAAAGGATGCATCTGGTGGACAGGGGTTTAGGTTGTAATTAGCGGCGGCAGCTAGTACACTAACTAGGTTAGCTACGACAGCATGCCTCTAAGTGCTGTAGCCAAGACCGATTTTCTAATTCGGCCTAACCTCCAACTATCCTTATGCGTTAGTAGTTTTTGAAACAATCTACTCCCGTATGTTCTGATGAGGGTTGGGTCCCATCACTAGCAAATTGGCAATCACGCACCCGAGGTCTTGAGACCACTTGTCAGTGTCACCTGGCCGTCTCTCCCCTATGCTCAGCCTCCCTTGTGCGCTTCGGCAACACGCGCTCAAAGTCCCGTGACTTACACAAGTCCAGGCCGGCCACTGCTCGTCCTTCTCTGAGGTCTTGACGCACTTGATTAGAATAAGTTCTCATCGCAATCTTCGAAATCGCCGCTATTACATAGCGGTTTCCATATCGTCGATGCAGCTGCATGAGTCGTCATGGTTTCGCTGAGTAGCTTCTAGGGCTTGATGAGCCTCCTGCCCATCAGGCAGCTTCTCGCCGTCGCTGTCATTGGCTATGTCTCTCGGCTCATTTACAATTTGAAGTTTCACCCTCTTTCCAAGTACCCAGGTCCGAAAATTGCTGCCGTCTCTAATATTTGGTGGGCTCTCAATAGGTACGCTGACATCTACCCGTCGCACGCATTCTACTTATTGTACTAACTAAACCGGCATTGCAGTATTAGCGGACGGTATCCCTGGGTAATTGAGGAGGCTCTTAGACGATATGGTAATATCTTGCCTTGATGATCCGTCACTCATCATGGGGCTAACGAAGGATTAGGCGACGTCATCCGGATCGCCCCGAATGAGCTCGTCTTTCTTACGCCACAAGCAGCCAAAGGTCAGCTTCTAGGCAATATACCTAGTTTCCAGTGTCTGCTTGATCGTTTCAACGCATACCGTTGATCTAATCAAGCACATGCAGACATATACTTGGCACAAGAGAAGAACCTCGAATTATTTGTCCAGGTCGGGTATGATACCCTCGACACAGGCGACAATGGAATCTCGGGAGAGCCAAATCCTGTCAGACACCGCGAGATCGCGAAAAGAGTAGCACCAGCCTTTAGCAGCAAAAACCTAAAGGCAAAAGAAATGACGATACAGAAGCACATGAATCTTTTCATTGAAAAGATGGAGCAATTAAAGGGAACAGACATTGAGCTCCGGCAATGGTCAGACTGGCTGGCGCTAGATCTTTCCGCAGATATGACATATGGCCAAGACTTAGGTCAAGTGCGAGACAGTAAGTATTAACGCACGAGCGCCTATATTTGGCATTATGACGGTGTTGATGCTCACCTATGCCACAGTGAAAGATTCCCTCTTTCTTAACTCGTCTTTAAAACTCAATTTATTCCTCACGCTGAGTCAGATATCGCGGAAGTTCAATCTTGCTACTCGCGTGATTCTTACGCCTCTCATCTGCCTCGCCATTCCTCTTTCTGTCTGGTTCACTATTCCGACTCTATTGAAAACGACCTCCAAGGACTTCCAAAAGCGACTTGACCGCCGAGGGAACATAGAGCATCTGGATTAGATCGAGCAACTCCTCCCCTTCGATAAACCTATACCCGACAAGAAAGAACTTTACCATCTCCAGAATGTAGCCGCCCAACTACTATTAGCTAGCTGGCAACCGTTAGCTAATCAATTCTACTCAATCATTCTTTTTCTTCTAAAAGAGCCTGATGCGTATGCAACTCTGGTCTCGGAAGTAAGGGCTGCCTTCTCAAATGATGCGGATATCACGATCGGAAACCTCGCCACTGGGAACTTGAAATAGTTGCAGGCTTGCGTCTCTGAGAGCCTTCGACTTCATGCGGAAACCGTCGATGGGTTGCCACGGATCAGCCCCGGTGCTAACGTCGATGGGCATTACGTTCCTCAGGGAGTAGGTTGCTCTACTTTATCTACGTTTCCGAGGAGGTGGAAGTTACATATTGCCTTCGCGGCATATTATGGGACTTGTCACTGACGTTCGCTTCACCTGTTATCTAGGTCATCTGCCAGATAAGCTACTTTTCAGCAACGAGAAGTCCACGCTTCTTTCACGAGCCACTCAGATTTCGCCCAGAACGCTGGCTGTCACCCGACGACCCAAGGTTCGACCCGGCCTACGAGAACGACGACTTGAAAGCTTCAACGCCGTTCAGCCAAGATTTAAGTGGTTGCCCTGGCGGATCAATAGCCACGGCGGTTATCCGCCTATTCATTGCTAAGGTCGTGTGGCGGTTTGACCTCGAGGCCACACAAAATGACATCTCCTTTGACAAGGACTTCAAGTTTCTAACTTTCTGGGAAAGACCTGATTTCTTCGTCCGCATGACACCGGCTAAGAGATCAGCCGAGGACTGAGCAAGTCTTAGCACAGATACAGAAGATTATTGTCAAAAGGGGAGGGACACCTTTACTTTACAGTAGGACGGAGTATCACAACATCACGAGTCAAATTGAGTCTACTTAACCTCTGTCTAGTGATTGATAGCCTATTGTGCTGCAGGTCTAGACGCGATTGATCTGAGAGTATCTGACGTGATATGCATAATCTAATGTTTGCGCAGGCGTGCAGCTCAGCTCCGCCTTGGCTCTAGCTCCGCCTAAATTGCGCCCAATTTCGGCGACTGCAACGAGATGGTCCCAGACATGAGCCTCATCGAAGACCCTCAACTCCTCTAGTCCATCCTATTACCTGCAACAGTCGGGGGGGGGGTAGAAGGCACCATTACCTCGTTTTCACCAGCCGGGCGGGCGAATGTGTATGCGGCACAGCTAAAACCGTAGTGGACAGAAGCTAATACCCGTCTTCATACCCGTCAGAAGATTATAGTGCGGTTGGTGGTGTGATGACTTGCAGCATGAAATTTGCCGAGTCTGACGCCTACCAGCGTTAATCAGCTTCTTTGAGAACATGCAGACACGCAATCGGAGTTCCATAGCCTGATTCGGCAATTATTAGGGCCGCATAGATACACACTGATTCTATGTAGTATACTGCCTCACCCTTGTAGTCTCTGTGACAAGAACACCATCAAACCGTGACAGCAAGGGACTTTCGCGAGCCAGCCCCCGGCCCGGTTATCTACTTAGAATCCTAACTTGATACACTGAATACGATACGTGGGATAAGCTCCGCATATACAACGTCCACATCACGAACGTCGCACAAAATGATTACTAAATGCTCAGAACATCATATGGTACATAACCCTTCTTGTCACGTGTTACTTCATAGGACTGCAAAGGCAGCGATTGGTGCAGAGCTCGTCACTCCTTCATCACAATTGACAGCCTCAACTTGGGTATAACCACATCCGAGCACAGTAAGCACGAAATTCGTAGTCTCTATAGTCAGTCCCTTCCCCACAGTGGCGATTCTGACCCCAGCGTGCTGTCGGAGTCTCAAGGAGAAATCTCCAATTATCTCACCATGTCTGGGCATCGAGAACGCCGCCAGTAGTTCAGCCCCCAATACTATGTCTTTTTATAGAGCTCACAAGCAAAGGCTTACGCCGCATGGCTGCAGGCATTTAGATTAAAGTAGGTGATGTGATACGTAGCATGGCTGACTTGCGCTGCAAGATGCTGCGACACGTCGGCACCCCCCCTTCTTGGTACTCCTTCACCCTGGCGTATTCCCGAGAGCTCGGGACAATGTCACACATCAAGAAAACTGTCTCTTGCTCATGGCCAGGCTGAGCTCCCGACTGGGCGGCACAGAATCGATCATACAAGCCTCATACCACACATGATGTTGCGCCAAGCCGGCATCTTCAAGAGACCAGTTCAATTTTTGCCGTTCTGTGTCTCGTGAACAAACTGACTGAACAGCACCAACATACCCAAGTTATCAGTTCTTGCCAACTGCCGCCCGGGTCACACTCCCCGGATCATGGGCTACACGTTTGCCGACGTTATCGCCGACCCCGGGCTGGGGAAGGTCATTATCATATCACTTGTCGAGATCCCGTTAATGCTTATAGCGACTATATTACGCCTTATAGCGACGAAGCGCTCAGGTCGCAAGCTCGCATGGGATGATCTGTTCGCCGTGCTCGCCCTGGTGGGCTTCCTGGGCTATACCGTCACGCCGGTAGGTGGTGAATTCATACCCTCTTCAGCGACTCGCTGAGTTTTTTTTTCTTCGATGCTGAAAGAACTAATTCTCTGTGTCTTTGGCATGTTGAATAGCCATATCAGGAGCTGCAGATTTGACGGATGAGCAAGCGGCCGTACTCACAGCTAAGGTAAATAAATACATAGCCATAACTCTCCCACAGAGAGATGCTTCCCGGAGGCACACACTCATTGTGAAAACCTAGCTGGCCTATATAAACACCCTTCTTCTGCGTCAACCAGCTGTTCGCAAAAGCCAGCCTGTTCGTACTGTACTATCATATCTTCTGGAGCGACATCGTCTTCGTACGATGGATCTACGCACTAGCGGGAATCCACATCGCGTGGTTCATCACCTTTTTCTTCCTCGTCCTCTTGCTTAGGGATTAAAGGCCCAACCCAATGCCAAGGGCCCAAGGACCCAACTAAGCCCATGGGCCCCCAACATACAGGCCATATTTAAGCTTTAGGTTTTTAGCAAACCTAAAGCCTAGAAAATTTAATAAAAAAAATTATGCTAACTATATATAAAAAACCTCTCGGTTAATTTATATAAAAAAAAATAAGCTATTATAAAAACTATATATTTTAAAAGATTTTATTTTATAAATTTTAAAATATTAAATAATTAATTAATTTTTAATTATTATTAATTATAAAAAATAATTATATATTATTAATATATTAATAATATTTATATTATAATTAAATTAAAATGTTTTTAAATATTTAATAATTATATAAAAAAATAATTATATTTCTATTTAATAATATATTTTAAAAAGATATATTTATAAACTATTATAAATTATTATATTAATAAAAAAAAGTTTAAAATATTTATTATTAAAATAAAAATTAATTAAAATTAATTTTTTATTTATTAATATAATATATAAATCAATATATAATTTTATAAATAAAATAAAAATTAATATTATAATTATTTTTAAAATTTTTAAATATTATTATATAATTATAAAATAAAAAATTTAAATTATATTATATTATAATTTAATATTATTTATATTTTTTATACTAATCTTTTAAACTTAAAAAAAATAAAATAAAATTTTAAAAAATTAAATAAATTAAATTTAATTATTTTTATTATATTTATTATAAATATAAATAAATATAAAAAAAATAAAATAAAAAAATTAAAAATTAAAAATTAAAAATTAAAACTATTAACAAATTAAATTTAATTTCAAATATATTTAATTTTAATTATTTTTATTTAAATATAAAAGAATTATATATAAATATTATAAGTTTTAAATATTTTTATTAATAAAAAGTTTAAAATTTTAAAATATTTTAAATAATTAAATAATTTATGTATTAATTAATATATTAATTTTTTATTTTAGTTAAAAATATATATATTATTTTTAATATTATATTATTATTTATTTATAATTTTAATATAAGATTTTATAAAAGAATTTAATTATAGTATAATTATTAATAAACTTTAGTTTATTTATAATTACTTAATAATTTATATTCTATATAATATAATATAATTAAATAGTTTATTATTAACTAATTTACTTAATTAACCATTAAATTAAAACCTTAAGCTAAGCTTTTTATTAAGCCGTAATTATATAATAATAATTAAAACACTAAAAATAGCTTTTTTTCTTATATAATAATAACACCTTTTAATCAATACCTTTTAATCAATACTTTTTAATTAAGCTTTAATAGCCGTAAAAATACTTTTATTATATTTTTATTTTAAGCTATAATTATTAAACTATTTAACCTGCCGCTATATAATAGATTAATTAATTATTATAAAGAATGGTGGCCTAAAAGGAGGCCTAGCATATATTACGCCTTTATACTTATTCAGTTATTATTAATACTTATATAGACCTTGTTTATTATATAAAGGGGTTAGTTATAACTCTATTGCTCTAGTTAATATTGATTTTATTAATTCTGGCTAGATTAATATAGTTAACGTCGATTTTATCGATTCTATACTAGATTAATATTATTAATAATAATTTTATTAATTCTAGGCCGCTTATGTTTTAATAAAGTATATTCTCTTTGTTTATATAATAATTCTAATCTTTTTATATTTAATTATTTATTTTAATTAAGTTTTCTAATTATTAATTTTATTTTAATTTTATTTAATTTATATTTATAAATATTTAAAAATAATTATTATATTTAATAATATTTAATATATTAATAGAAATATTAGCAAACTTTTTTTATAAATTATTTATTATTAGTTTTATTATTATTTATAAATTAAAAACTTTTATAAATACTATATATATTTTGAAAAATATATATAAGATTTATAATATTTTAATAATATTTTAATTAATACAATTTAATAAAATATAAATATTAATATAAAAAACTAAATAATAATTAATTTATAAAATGAATTTATTAAAGAATATTATAAAAATATTTAATAAAATAATAAAATATAAATATATTATATTTAATAAATTATAAAACTTAAAATATAAAATTAAAATATAAGTTTAAGAATCTTTATAAATATTTTAATAAATTATAAATATTAATACATTTAAATAATAAACCTTGATTATAATTAATTAATTATTATTAAATAAAAATATTATTATAATATAAATAAATAATAATAATAAAAATATTATAAAATTAAAAAATAATAATAATAATAATAATTATTTTATAAATATTTACTTTTATAATATTTTAATTAATAAAATTAATATTAATTTAAATTTTAAATATATTAACTTTTAAACTAATAAATAAAAATAAAAAACTAGAAGAATTTAAAAAAAGTAAATTATTATAATTAGCTTATTAAAAATTAAAAACTTTAAGCTTATATCTTTTAGATTATATAATAGGTTTATAAATATAAAAGTATTCTTTATATAAATAAAACTTTATTTAAAATAATATAAATTAATAATTAAAAGAAATATTAAATAATAATAATAGTTTTTTAGTTTTTAATAAAAAAATATTTAAATAATTTTAATTAATATTAAATAAAATTAAATAAAAAACTTAGAATATTTTTATTAATTATAGAAATTTTTAAAAAAAAATAAAATATATTAAAAAATAGTTTTATTATTTAAAATAAACTAAAAACATAATAAACTATATTATAAAGTTTAAATAATTAATAATAACTTTAAAACTATTAAAATATATATTATCTTATTTATTTTATATAAAATTAAAAATATTAATTAAAAATAAACTTTATAAAATAAATAAACTTAAAAGAATTAATAAATATATTAATATAATTATTATAATTAATTAATAATTATTTAATAAATATTTTAAAAAAAGAATTATTATAATGAAAAAGAAATAATTCTTAAAAGAATATAAAATAAAGGTTTAAATAAATAAATAAAATTAAAAAATAATTATTTAAAAATATATTTTAGGTTAAATATTTTAATTATAAAAAAAGATATTTTTAATTATTATGTTATTTTAAAAGATAATAATAAAAAAGGTTATTAAAAAAGATTTTTTAGTTTAAAAGAAAATCTAAATAATAAAAGTCTAGAAAGATAAAAGAAAATAAAAATTAACTAAAGAATAATATATTTTTAAAACAAGAGTATAAGGTTATTATTTTAAACTAAACAAGCGGTTTTATCCTTAATAAAATAAAATACTTAATTTATAAAAATTTAAAATATATATATATATAAAAATATTATTTAAAGATTAAATAATCTTTAAAATAAATTATAAAAATAATTAAGATTATATAATATATAATTTTAAAAAATAATTTAATTTAAAATAAAAAACTATTAATAATAATAAATCAATATTATTAATAAATTTAAATAATTATAAAAAAGTTTTTATAATTGAATTTAAAATATAATTTAAAAATAAATTTTATTTTAAAAAATAAAATTATAAATATAATTAATATTATTATAATATAAATTATAAATAGTTTAAATAATTAATATTTAAAAGTATTTAAAAAAATAAAATAGTTTATTAAATATTAAAAAAAAAAAAAAGTTTTTTTATAGCCTAGATTATAAAAAATATAAAAGAATAATAAAATATTATTAATTAAAACTAAAATTAATATTATATATATATTTTAATTAATTACCTAATTAATTATTAAAAGCTATAAATATGATAAAATAATAATAAAAGAAAATAATAACCTTTTAATATTTAAATATATAGAATATTATAAAATTATATAAATATTATTAATATTTATATAATAAATTATATAAATAATAATAAATAAACTATATATAATAGATTATAAAATTATTATATAAATAAGTTATTAAAATAAATAAAGATTTATAATATTTAAAATAAATAATAATTATATATAAGATTTTATTATAAGGTATTATATAAATAATTATTATAAATATTATTAACTATTAAAAATATAATTATTCTAATAAATAATTTATAAAAAATAAAAAAACAAAAGGTTATATTTTATAATATAACCAAAAATAATAATTAAAAAGTATGTTTTATTTAAAAAAGAATTTATATTATAAAAAGCTAAAGAAATATTAAACTAAATGCTTATTAAAATATCTTATATAAAAAGATTAGACAAAATAAAAAATAAAAAATGGTTTTACTTTATAGGCAGTAAATAACCAAGACTATTAAACGCTTATAAAACGTTTAACGCAATATAAAAAAAAACTAATTTAAAATTAAATTTAAATATTTAAAAAAATAATACTTTTTTATATAAAAATATAAAAATATAAAAAATAAATTATATTTAATATTATTAATATTTTGTTACGAAGTAGACCAGAAAGGCGGCCAGCTGGGCAGACCAAGACTAAGGAAGAATGCCATACGCCAAGGATTTGGAGACATGGTGTCAGATATAAGTGATGGCATGTAACGTTGGGTTGATTGATTGTATTGATCCTGTGTGTTGTATGTGTCAAGTAGACGCGACTAGTAGGCTACGCGGAATTTGTATGAGGGCCCCTGTCTCCTGGACATGGGTCTACCCTTAGATACCCGTTAGTCAGATATTCTGGCTTAAGATATAACCCCTTATATCTGACACATGGCACGGGCCAGAAGATAGGAAGTCACGTGATTAAATCACGTGATGGATAGGAGGATAGGAGAGCTATCCTCCGATCCAGGACAACAGGGGGAATGAGGGTTCTCTATATAAGTCTGTTATTTTCTAGCCACTCGTTTAGTTTAGTTCCTCAGCTATCGATCTCATCTCAATTTCTATTGACGACTACTACTCTATTGCGACTAGACTAGTGGTGGGAGTACCAGCAAACCTCCCTTACGGACCACCTGCTGTTAGTCTTATTGTTACCTGCAAATCAAGAACCCCAGCGTACGTCTTATATATCTTTCGATATATAAGAGGTCCGTAACATATTTTTAAATATAATATTATTTTAAAAATATTATAATTAATAATTAATAATTTTATAATTTAATTAAAAATTAAAATAATAAATAAAAAAAATTAATAAAATTATAAAAGAAACTATTAAAAATATATTAAAAACATATTATAGATTTTATAAATTATTTTTTTTAAAAAAAAAAGCTTTTTAAATATAATTTATAAAATTATTATATTTTAGTTAAAAAAATATTAATTAAAACTTTATTAAATTTATTATATAAAACTAAATAAAATAAAAACTTTATAAAAATATATTTAAAAGAATCTAATAAAATAATTTATTAAAAAATTATAATTATTTTATAATTATAATATTAAAAATAAAAACTTAATATAATAAATAATAATAAACTATTAATTATTAAATAAAATTATAATATTAAATAAATATTTATTTATTTTATTAATTATAATAAAAAGAATGTTAATTAAATATAATAGTTTATAATATTTAATATATTAAATAAATATTATATTATTTATATAATAAAGAAAAAATAAAAAATAATTATTTAAATAATATATAAACTATGAAAATATTTAATAATATTATAAAAACTATAGAATATATTAACCAGCTTTTAATATATAATAATAATATTATTATAAAGATTTTTAAATAAGTTTATATTTATTTATTTTAATAATATTATAATTAATTTAAATATATTTAAAAAGTATAAAAAATATATAATTTTAACATTAAAAATATTTTAATAAGCTAGATTACAATTAAATTTAAAAAAATATATATATATTACGGACCTCTTATATATCGAAAGATATATACGACGTACGCTGGGGTTCTTGATTTGCAGGTAACAATAAGACTAACAGCAGGTGGTCCGTAAGGGAGGTTTGCTGGTACTCCTACCACTAGTCTAGTCGCAATAGAATAGTAGTCGCTTAGAATAAGAACTAAGATAGAGATTGATAGCTAAGGAACTAAATTAAACGAGTGACTAAATACAGGAGAGTTATGAGATTATATAGACATAATAAACAGAAAGAAACGAGAGCCCACTCGAAGGTTAACGAGCCCAGTGAGCCTGGTTCACTGTGAGCCGAGTGAGCCTGGATCACCGGGAACTGGGTGAGCCAGCACGTGACCCCTCAGTGGCCCAGTGCGGGCCAGAGAAACACTGGCCCCTCCTTGTGGCTCCTCAGCCGATCGAGCCACAGCCACTTCGTAACAGAATTATATTATTTTAAAAATATAAACTAAAATTTTTAAAAGTTTTTTAAATTATAAAAATAATTAAAATAAATTATATATAAATAAATAATCTTTTTATTTTTTATAATAAAAGAATTCTTTTATTAAATATAAAAAAATATTATTTTATATTATTTTATAAATTATTATTTTATTAATAATATTTAATTATTTTATTTTTTTTATATATTTTAAAAATTTATTATTTAATATATTTATAAATTAATTAAAAACTTTATTTTATTAATAAATTATAATAAAAAGATATTATTAATTAATATATTATAATTAATATTTATATAAAAATATAATTTAATATTATATTTAATTTAAAAATAATTTTTATTATAAAATTAAATTCTTTTATTTATATTTTAATTATTTAATTTTTATTATTTATAATATTAAAAATAAAAATAAAATATTATTATATATATAATAATTTATTAATTATTATTATTTAATTTCTTTTAATTTATAAATATTTTTTATAAAAAATAAAGATTTTATTTTATTTTTATTATAAAATCTAATTATATTTCTTTTAATTTTATAAATTTTATTTTATAATATTTAATTAAAGATTCTTTTTTTAAAATCTTTATTTTAAATATTTTAAATATTGTTAATATATTAAAAGAATTTCTTTTTAAAAAAATAAAAATTTAAATATTATTAAATAATATAATAATATTTATTATTATTTATTAATTTTATAAAATATATTAAATAAAATATTATTAAATTATTTAAAATATTTATTTAATTTAATAAAATTAAATTATAAAATAAATTAAAATTTAATAATTTTATTTATTTATATTTAAATTATATTATTTTCTATTTTTATATAATTTATAATTAATTATTTCTTTAATTCTTTATTATTTTAAAAATAAATTTATTATTATTATTAATTTAATTTAAAATATATTTTAATTTATTTTAAATTTTTATTTTAATTAATAAAAATTATATATTTATTATAAAATTTTAAATTAATTAATTTTAATTAAATAAATAATTTTATAATTTATTTTTTTAAAAACTTTATTCTTTATTTTTTTATTTTTATTATTTATTTCTTTAGTTTTTATTTATTTATATATATTCTTATATATTAATTATTATATTAATAAATTTTAAATCTTTTATTATTTTTATTATTTATTTATATTTATTATTTATAAATTCTTTTTTTATTTCTTTTTTTTATTAATTAAAAATAATAATAAATAATTAATAAATAAATTTTTATTTTGTTATGAAATTATATTTTTTTAAACTTTTATTTATTTAAAAATTATATTAATTATAATAATAATTAATTTTAAATATTTTTAATAATAAAATTTCTATATAAAATTCTATTTTTTTAATATTAATCTATAAATCTTATAATAATAAAATATAAATAATTAAATTTAAATTAATAATTTATTTATTAAAAATATAAATATAAGTAATAATTATAATAAAATAAAATGAAATAAAAACAATTAATAAAGAAAATTAATATAATAATTTTAAAATAAATTATAAAAAAAAAAAAAAAAATTTTTAAAAAAACTTTTATAAATTAATTGATATAATAATTAATATATTTTTAATTTTATATAAATAAAATAATTTATAAAATTTATTATTTATAAAACTAATTAAATATTTTTATTTATATTTTTAAAATATTATTTATTTAAATTATTTATATATTATATATTTATATAAATTTAATTTTTAAATTTAATTATTCATATTAAAAACTTTTAAAAAAACTTTAAAAATTATATTATATTATATATTAATTTTAATATTAATTTATTTTAATTATTAATTTAATTATTATCTATATTAAATAGATTATTTAAATATTTAAAAATATCTTTTTTATTTTTAATATTATAAAGATTATATAAAACTATAATATTAAAAACAATATTTATAAAAAACTAAAATTATAAAATTATTAGAATATATATTATTCAATAAAATTAAAATTATATTAAGTAAATTGAAGAAATTAATAAAATAATTTTAAATTAATAAATAAATTTATAAAAATATAGAAAAATATATTAAAATTGTTTTAAAATTTCTATTTAGTAAAAATAAATTAATTAATTTTTATTTTTATAATATAACTGAAAATATTATTATATTAAAAAACAATTATTAATTAAAATCTTTTAAAAAAAATTATATCAATAAAAATAAAAATAAAAGAAATAATTAATATATATATTAATATATTTTCTATTATTTTTTATTTTATATTATCTAATTTTAAATAATTAATATTATAATTAATATAATTTATTATAATAAATTATCAATTATTAATTAATATTTTAATTAATATTTTTAAATATAATAAATCTTTTATAATATCATAAATTTTAAATACATTAATTTATTTTATAAATATATATTTATAAAATATTATATATATTTTAATTTTTTTCATTTATAAATAATTTAAGCTTTCTACGTAAAATATATTTACTAAAAAAGCTTATAAGCTTTTTTTAGGGGCCCAGAAAAACCTATAGGTTTTCTTGGGCCCCCAATAGGCCCCCAATTTAAGTCCCTACTCTTGCTCTGCACGCCCGTATCCAAGTGGTGGGATGTCACAGGGACGCAACCCGGGCTCTGCCTCGACGGCAATGCCTTCCTCGTCTCGGAGGAGACCATCAACTCCTCCATTGATCTCGCCATGGTGGGGCTTACCGTCGCCATGGTCTTCAAGCTGCAGACTAGGGAGCATATCAAGAGGAAGCTAGCCTTCATCTTTACCGTTGGTGGCCTATCCGGCGTCATCGGCTTCGTCAAGATCGGCATTATCTACAGCACCCCGAACGACAACGGGCGTAAGTGGCTTTGCTCTATACGTTTCACCATGTGCATTCAATGTTACATTCGCGCTTGCTGACTCTTCTACTCATCAGAGGAAAACAATGCAAATGTATTTTGGGATATCCTGCAAATGGCAACGAGTATCTTCTGCGCTTGCGCCCCTATGTACAAGACCATCGCCCCGATACAGGGCGTCTGGGCCCGCCTGAAGTGGTCGGTCTCGTCGTTGACGCGCCAATCGCTTCTGGGGTCCTCCAGTGGGAAGTCCTCGGACAGCAGCAAGGACCGAAGACCATCGGACCCAAGGAAGGATAGCGGACGCGAAATGGAGATCAATTGGGGAGGTCTCGCCCGTCGGCCGCAGGTTGCCGCTGGCGACTCCGACGTCGAGCTGGTCGAGCTCCAAATGGCCTCCGGTCAGAAACAGGGTCATGCAAGGAAGGCTTCACGCAGATTTGATGAGTACGATCTGGTTTGATATGAGAAACAGCTAGCGGGCTTGATAGTTTGATATTTATCAAAATGACGTAGTGCTGATGAATACACTGCGGTATGAAGCATCGTGATAACCCTTTCCTGTGGCATTTTCATGTATCCCCCGCAGGCTTTCATGTCATAACCCGGTGGGATGCTTCCCTTATACAGCTTGTCACACTACTGTGGGTCGTATATATAGCCGTTGAGCGCTGTCGCGCCCAACGGCGTCGTTTTGGAGCGCAACACAGCTCCACAGGAGACAGTCGGCGTAGCTACTACAGCTCTTGGGTGAGTTGATATGTAGGTCTCCAGACTAAAAGCACTTGCTAGTAATATGCGTTATTGTTCGTCCACTCATGAGTGTATAGGGGAATACATCGTCACTTACATCACCGGTAAATTCCGTAACTGGTGGGGTCGATGGCGAGAGCAGCGGTCAATCACTTCAGTGATTCTCACGTTTCCAGTGCGTCACGCTGGTAAGGGGGGCTTGATCGCAAGCTGGGTTGGAGATAGAACAAAATTGTTTGCTTATAATGGCCGATGGACAATATTCAGTTCAATATGTACGTAATGAAATTTCGCAAATTCAAATCAATTTCCTGGGTCATGGCTTGACAAGTATCGTTTTAATGAAACCAAGATCTCTGTAGCTGGTATCTAAAATATAATGCCTAGGAGGAGCAAGGCGACGTTCACGTCTATTTTTCTTTACTAGTTTCAACAAAACTTTTGTTTTGTGCTCTAATGTGTTTTTGGACTCATATGTATATGTACTTATAAACTACTTCATTCTCTACATTGGTCATTGACAACCCAGTCTTTCTAGGATTTCACAGAACCACACTTTGGTCATTCATGGCTACGCATACGCAGAGCCCTCAAAACCAACAGTCGCATAGGCTAATCTATTCCTGACGTTGCTGACAACAAGATTAGGGTGAGAATTGCAACTGACCTCAATACCTTAGTCGCGTTTTCACCACATTCTTCGCCACCGGACTTTCATGTCTCGGTCAGGTTGCGCTACCACAGCGTTTGCGTTCGATAGGTCGTCTTCAGCAGCCTTCTTGGAAGCGGAGCCATCGTGTTTGACCCAGCTCACACGCTCAATTTCAAATCTGGCAATGAGCATGGAAATGGCAAGCATCACCTCTGTAGTTGCAATATAGCGTCCGGCACATATACTAACACCCCCACCTATACCGAGTAAAGAGTTTGTGCATGTGAGCAATTGTTCACGACCAAGTTAAAGAAAGAGCGTAAAGACGGTTTTGGGAAGAAAGAGACTGACTACTCACCCCAGGGGAAGAACCACCGGTCTCGGCCGGCCATAGAGAATTCGAGTTTTTTAGTAGTACGGCCTTGCTCGTCGGTTACTTCGACCTCTTTAACATGACGATAGGCCCAAAATTCAGTGGCTGGGTGTTCAGGAGTCCCCCCTAATCAAATGGTTGGTTAGTGTCTAACTATAGTAACAAGTATATGCATGTGAATTGAGCCTATTGATACATAGTCTTCCCAAAAGTCCATACCGGGATATGTCTCCAGAACTGTTTGAATGAGAAAGGGGGAAGACGCACAAACTGATTCACGGAGATGGGCGACCCGAGTAGGCGCCTGTACCGTGGACCCTGATGGCAGCGTGTAACCGGCGACAGTGACAGACTCCGTAGATGTCCGTGTGAGGAGAAGAACTGCATGAAGACGTAACACTTCGTTGAAGACCGACTGTAACAAGGGTTGTGTGGTGAGTTTCTGATGGTCGAAATATACATCACCCGATTCGTCGGTGAGTTCGGCTTGCTTAACTTCCGCTTTTACAGCCTGGTACAGTTCAGGGTCTTTGAGGAGCTCGAACATAATCCAGGCGCAAGTAGGAATCGTGTTGGCGTGGAGGCTATCATCAAGTTCAGGTGAGAACTAGTTTTCTTTAATAACCCCTTTCTGCAGAGAGAAGTACTCACCCGAACATGAACAGGCTGAAAGCAGCGCCTATACTTTGATTTGAGAAATTGAAAGATTTCGCCCAACGCACTAGCCCTCTGGAGTGCGCCAAGCCAAAAAGGGGCTCCCAGTCTACGTCTTGGTTTGGACTCTCCCAATCGTACTTCGCATCAGAGAACTCGAACCACTTACGGCACATGTCGTTCAACTTATCGCGCATACGAATAGCGCGACCGTTCATCCACGTAGGGAGCCCAAAAGCCAATTTCTCTGCCTGCCTTTCATACTGCCAAAAGGCCTTCATGAAATCCGGGTTCATGTCTATGATGTTGGGTCCCAAAAAGGTCCGAGTGGACGCATCTCCCATACGAGTCTGCAGGAAGTTCAATATGTAGATATCCTCAACCCACTTGCCGGCTGGGATGGTAGCAAGCTCCCGACCGAAGAAGGCCTGAAAGGACTTGGCGAAAGCAGCTAAGTTTCGAGGACCTAGGAGCGTCTCATCATGCATACGGTGAATGCCATTCCAAATGCGCTTCTCAGGGGGAAGCTCAGTGCTTCCGCGGCGTGGCAGAATAGCACCGCCGGTCTGGTCTACATAGTAATTCACCATGTCGGCGGGCTCATAGCCGGCAGCCTTCTCGAAGATTTTCAGCAGCCAAGGCTCCGAGTTGAATGATGCCCGAAAGAGAGACGAGACATTACTGCCTCCAGTGATGATATATATGTTCATGAACCCTAGTTGGCACTGAGCGATTGGCGAGTCTTGCAGCACCCTGCTGGAGTATCGCAGCGTCGTTAGCATTCGTCTGCAAAGATGATTATTCCACGCCTTCTTTGTCTGAGACTTACCTCACTCGCGCAATGAAGCGTCTCTTGTGGGTCATGAACTGCCACGCGTTAGACACGAACGGGACGGTCTCCCCAATCGTAGGTGGCTTCTGTAAGTTTGGATCATCGTGCTGCCAGAGCCGCGTCACGATCATAGATATGAGTAAAATCACAGCACCGACCACTACACCTGTAAGGCCTGCCATCTTTGTGCGTGTAGATTGAGACTGGTGTTGATCGAGGTTTTAATCACTTGGAAGGTAGATGTAACCCGACTATCTAGAGTGACAACAAGCTTCTGTGAAGAGCGTGACAGTGTGGTCATTATCTATCTGAATGATAAGCCATATTTGAGTCCCAGACGTCGACGTAGGCCTGTCTGATACGGCTCTGAGATTATGGAGGCTCCCACATACGTGCTCTAGTTAGTTCCCCCGAAGCAGACACGCTCCTCTATTATTTTCAGCGAACGTCAAGTGCTGACAACGTAATGATACATCAGCAGATGATGCTACTCGAAGCAGCATCGCGTCCGACTTTTGCATGCGTAAATCATTACTAGATTGAGAGTTCTCAGCCTAGCTGTAATTAGGCTGCGACTCTGTCGTCGGTAACAATGTGCAGTATAGAGATTTGTCAGAACACGTTGCGTTGAATGCGGAGAGGGTTGCAACATTAGGCATTCATGGAGGATTATAGGATTACTGGAGCTACCAGTATACTCGGTATCCCTTGCATAGACATGCTGCATGGGAAGTCCTGTGCATCGCAGTGTTGGAAGGCGTCGGTGTGACGCGCACCTCTGCCGATCACCGTAGCATGCTCCTTTTCAAAAGTGTACTCTGCCGCATGAATCTGAAAAGCGTGAGTAGGGAGAAAATGCCTAATGGCATCCCACCGTAGTAGCCAGATGCATCTCATTGGTTCTAGAGTATGTATGTGTGGAGTGAGTGAGATAGATGGTTGCAATTGATACTTCATAATCTGCCCTACCTAGAGTAAAAACTACTATAGTAGTAGGCTCATAACTTAGTCACATCCTAGCTACCTACTGCCGTAAGCAGAATACTTTGTTTCAGTCTCACGCCTCGACCTTGAATCCTCCAGGCTTGTCGAGTGTAAAGATATCTCGCCTGTCGTAAGCACGTTGTATCTCGCTTAACTTGGCTGTGCTAGCCGGGCCGTAGCTTGCAAGGGGATTCTGCCAAGCTGCGGCGTAGTTCA
The DNA here is from genome assembly GCA_022593225.1 of Xylaria sp. FL0064. Taxonomy (NCBI): domain Eukaryota; kingdom Fungi; phylum Ascomycota; class Sordariomycetes; order Xylariales; family Xylariaceae; genus Xylaria; species Xylaria sp. FL0064. The sequence goes on along the minus strand of JAJKLE010000017.1, from coordinate 784,270 downwards.
AGTACAGAAAGGGATCCAAGGCGCCCAGGCGTGCCGTATCCCGCTGCATGGTCCTGATTAGTCCTCTCATTGCAACGTCGACCGCGGGGTCGTCTTCCGCATTGGCCCAAGTGACGCTCAGCAGGATTACCATCAGGGGCTTATTTCCTCTGCTGGCTAGGCCCAGGGCGTTGCCATTGGCGTTGTGAGTATAGAATGTTGCTGGGAGTGGATCAAAATTCACGCTCCAATGCAGGCCTTCGATGTTCTGAACCGACCCGACACTGGCATTCCACGCCGTCACGGTCGCATCGATGGCTTCAGCTGTGGGGCTGATAGTCATTGTCGCGTACGCTTCCCTGGAACCGAGATCAGCCACACCCGTTGCCGTCGGGACTTAGTAGGATCGTACCGTTGTCCAATCATCTGCAACGCCTCTGTTTCAGCAGCCAGGGTTGTCATGTTCTTGCGACCCAAGGTGCTGCTCAGAGATGGCATTTCTAAAAAGGGCTGGAATACCGATGGGTCTTCCACGTTTCCTGTATATTGCAACCCATTGACGATGTACAGCTGACCCTGGCTGTATCCAAATGTAGTGAGCAAGGAGGCATACTTATCGTAGTGTTGGGCTTGGCTGAACTGGGCGAGGGCGGCGGTCACCGCATCCTTCGTAGACACATTCTGGATAATAGTGCCACCCCACAAATCCCCTTGCTCGAACGTCTGCATATCGATTCGTGTAACGATACCGAAGTTGCCTGCGCCGCCTCGAAGAGCCCATAGCAAGCGAGGGTTTTCCTTCTCGTTGGCATTGACTATCGAGCCATTGGCCAGTACTACCTCGAAGTTCTTCACATTGTCACAGGCCCACCCATATCGGGGACCAAAGTATGAGATTCCGCCGCCTAGAGTCAGTCCGGCCACACCGACACTTGAGGCTCTACCTCCTACGGCGCTCATGTTAAGCGGGTCAAGATAGGAGTATACAGCGCCCATTGTAACGCCAGCCCCTACGGAGAGAATGTTCTTATCTTGATTGAGCGTGATGTCACTCAAGCCCCTTAGGTCGATTGTCACTCCGCCTTGAACGTTCGACGTACCAACAGATGTCCCGTGCCCTCCTGCTCGAACGGCAAACGGACAAGCTGAATTGGCCGAAGTTTCATTAGTCAGCACACGTAGTATCGTTGACACCTCATCGGCAGAATTTGGTGTAACGATGCAGCGAGGGTGGATGGCAGTCTGCTGCGAGGTGAAATATGACGCGAGAGATGCCGCATATGTGCTGCTATCTGGGTACGAGACTGTGCCGTTAAACAGCCGGGCCAAAGTTAGGCACTGTCGATCCGAACGTCAGACGGGTTATTTCTAGCGGTAAGAAGTAAGAAAATGCTCTTACACAGAGGCCTACAGCGTCCGCAACGCGAGCCATTTCCTCGGCGAACTTCGAGATGTTGGCGGTCTTCCGGACTTGCTGAAGTCAACGATATAGATGTTAGCACTGGGAATTCCGGTCTCATCTGTCAGAAGTTGAACCTGCTCAGCACCGATGGGAATTTGCCACCGTTTTAATAGTCACGATTTCGTAGACCATGAGTGCTATTTTTTGCTATGTTGGAACTCACGATGGCGTCGAAGGGTCTAGTGTCAGCCTCCTAAGCATAACGTCGTAATCGGTACAAAAAATCAGCCGATTTCGCGCAACTGCGAGTGAGTCTGTGACGATGACAACCAAATATAAATAAGCGCTGCAGTGTCACTCTGCTATCATACACGGCGGTACTCAGCTCAGGGTTATTGCTATTAACTTTAGTGGTAGTATCACAAGCTGTAATCGTGACTTACAAGCCACTGCAGTTATCTGGCACAGTAAGGCGAAGTCTTGCGCGTAAAAAACAGAAAGTTCTGATCAATGTTACATCGGTATTGATAAGCTTAAGTCAGGATTCGCATGCATGAAGGATCGGGTTGCTTGGTGGTAGGTTCGGACGACTACTCCCAAAAAGTGCGATGATGCGACGGTATCCTAACAAAACTGGGTTGCAGCGTCTAGTGACGGCTGCGTAAGCGCGTAGCGTGAAACTGCAACTTCATTGCTATGAGCTCCACCGGTGGTAAGTCGGATATTATGGGGAAACCTGCCAGGGACTTATCAAAGACTAGTCTCGACATCTGATAATCGGTGAGATTATGGATAGAGTTTCCAGCGGTATCGTCTTCGGATTTAGCCAATGCTACTTCACGGAATTATTATCTGATTCCTAAATGGAGTCCTTTGCCTTTCTCTATCAAACATTTGTCAGAATGGATGATTGGTCTTAGTATGGCCAATCGGACTATACTACCCAAAATAGTTAAGATTATAGCATAATTCTAGTCATTCTATCATAGATCTTATAGTGAAAGATGAAGAAATTTAAAACAAATTTGTGAATTTATGTCACAGTAGGCTCGACTGAGCACACCCCTGTACTTCTTTCAAAAAGGGTTTCAGAATCAGTCCAACTGGCGGGGAATCTCGGTGCAATTTCTAAGGAATAGAAAAAAGGATAGAAAGAACTACATAATTCCGTGGTGGGACATCACTTTTTCAAAGGGGGCAATCTCGTCGATGGTGGTGACTAAGAACTGTTTGATAGTCCATCATCATGTCAACTATCCTAAATTCTACACTGGCCTTTGAGGCTCTTCCTCCCCAAGAAGATAGCCCACCGGACCATGCTATCATAGTTCGGTTCGCCATCTATGCGTCATTTGCGTTGATATTGTGGCGAGTTTGGAAATTTACTATCTATCCTGCGTTGAACCCTTCCCAGCCTGCAGAATTTCCTAGCTGGATTCCTTGTAAGTAACTATGGCCATGGATTTTTTGAATTTACTATATGCTGACCGTCGGAAACCCACTAGATTTTGGTGAGCTATTCCATTTCTTAGCCATGGAATTGCGCAGTATCTGATAAATATTCTGTTAGGCCATGTGGTGCCATTCTTTCGCAACTCAAATGGTCTATTCGCACAAGCCAGGTAAATCATTTTGACTTATACGAAGTGGTCGTGGCTGACAGGCTCGACAAGGAAATACCTAAACAACATTGAGGAGCCATTTGCCTTGACCATCTTGGGGATAACATTTTATGTAGTGGCCGAACCAAAACACTCCGCTGAAGTATACAAGGCCACCAAAAGTCTGTCGTTTGAGGGCTTTGTCCAGAATCTCATGCGAACTAACGGAGGCGATGAGCATGCTATCAGCCTCATGTACTCATCCCTACCAATCAGCAAATATGGGTTTCCTAATCCCCAGGGTGAATCACTTGGAGCTTTAGCTCAAAAGATGCATATTCATCAATTGCACCCCGGCGAAAACCTGAGAAATCTCCAGAAGCGAGCCGGAGCTTGGATTAATCACAGCGTAAACCCGAGTACGCTTCGAGACATGTGCTCATACGCCAAGTTTCATGGCTCGGGTGCTGTTGAAGTCCCGCTATACTACTGGTGCTCAAACATGTTCGTTCGGCTTGGACAGCACGTTTACTTCGGAGAAGCTCTCCATCGCATAAATCCTGATCTTCCAGCGGCGTTCTTTGAGTTCGACGAGTGCATTTGGCAGATGCTCTATCAGTACCCCAGTTTTCTCTCAGGTAGCATGATAAAGGGACGAACCCAGATTATCGCGTCGTTGAAGAAGTACTTTTCCCTGCCAAAGAGTGAGAGAGCTGATGGCGCTGCCTGGTTAGTCAATGCAATGGAGGACGAAGGGAGGGCAATTGGCATTGATGATGGTAACCTTGCTGTGATGGTTTTCCATCTATACTTTGCGTAAGCTTCACTCCCTACTAGCTGAGCTTCTACGGCCTAGAATGTGATCTGACTGATAAATCTCCAGTATCAACACAAATACTCGGAGAACGGCCTTCTGGCTGCTAACATATCTCCTGGAAAATCCCTCTCTGCTAGAGAAGTACCGCGCGGAAACTGAGCCTGCCTTTAGTGGCCAGTCTCTGGTAGACCCAGGATACATCCAAGACGGATCAAAATGCCCAACCGTCGAAGCGATCTGGCTTGAGACTCTGAGGCTCTGCAGTTGGTCTGCTTCGGTGCGACTCGTGGCCTGCGACACCGTCATCGGAGGAAAGTTGTTGCGCAAGGGCAACCAGGTGGTCGTTCCAAACCGACTGTTGCATTTCGACGAGAGTGCCTTTGGCGAGGACACGGAGGCGTTCCGGCCTGAGCGCTGGCAGAAGCCCGACTTGGCGCAGAGTCCGTCCTGGAGGCCATTTGGGGGCGGAAAGACGATGTGCAGTGGCCGCTTCCTGGCGCGGTACTTGGTAACGTGCTTCGTGGCCACGGTCCTACGGCGGTTTGACATGGAGAAAATCGGGAACCCGCCGTTCCCTCGAGCTGATGTAGGTCGACCAACACTGGGTATCATTTCGGTCAAGGAGGGAGATGACTTCAATGTCAGGCTCTCGCCAAGGCAGTCTCCGTGAAGGATTGGTGAAGGATGCGATGGCGGTGGGGGAGCGCCGCAGGGGTGGCTTGCCGAGGCCGTTCCATGGGTTCCATGCAGGCAGGGCGTTTCTTCTATCTGCCGTATTACTGCCGTCTTATGGTATATTTTATAGTATTATTCCTACTGTTAAATTCTTGTTTTCGCGGCTGAGCTGATTCGCAGCAAGAGAGGTAATTTCTTGCTTACTTACATGTACGTAGGTATCAATATCGGGTACCTCTTACTTAGCCACTATAGTCACTTAAAGGTACGACTCAGCTTGATTCCCGACCGAAGCACTAACCCGAGTGATCCACATGCCAAATCTTGCCTGAACATTGTGCTACGTTGTAATGAAGTGCCAGGTCGCATCAGCGAACTGATAATTGATCCTGTGAGTCGCTATATTATGTTCAGCCTTCCAAGGTTCATTAGAAATTGGAAATTCCTAAGCAAAACCTCGACTTTTCTCACTTTGGTCCTGAAAGTACCCTGCAGTACTGCCCTGTAAACCTTAAATGCCCCACACCGGCTGACCTACTGCATCATCCCGCACTCCACTAATGTAGACTACCATGTATGGGTAGGCTAGTCCTGTAGTGCCCGTTCCTAGCGTACCAGACAAATCAAGTGTCCGCTTTGTCGTGGAAGGAACCCCCTCAATACCCCTTAGATAACGAATCTATATCAGTATGGATGCTACTCCTCCAAGAATACATAGTATGCTACTAGCACCCGCGTATCCGATCAGGGTATTTCATCCTCGGATTGCCAAGTAACCTCCTCTTCTTGTCTTCAACTATACGTAAGTAGTTATTACTGTTCCAAGATACACAGGGGAAAGGGCGTTCTTAGTCCTCTCGTTTCAAGGACGATATGAGCCAACCGAAAAACACCCTTCTCGTCACCGGCGCCAATGGCGGTCTGGGCACTGCCTTGATCGAACAGATCACGTCGAAGTCCGCTTTCGCCGGGTATTACGGGTTGTATACGGTCCGTGATGAGAATTCAGCGACGACGCTGAGGGCGACACTCTCTAGGGCTCCTTCCCATCCTCACGACCTTGTCAATCTAGATCTCGCAGATCTTGACAGTGTTCGTCATGCGGCCGAGACCGTAAATACACGCGTCGCTTCAGGGAGCATTCCCCCTATCCAGCTCTTGGTGCTTAACGCGGGATTCCAAGACTTCGGCAAGCAGGCGTGGACCTCAGATGGTTTTGACAAGACGTTCAGCGCAAACTACTTGGGCCACTGGTTACTGACTCTGCTCTTATTAAAGAGCATGGACAAGGAATCCGGGCGCGTTGTTATTATTGGAAGCCAATCTCACGAGTAAGTCTCTCTTTGTCTAGTCCTCGGCGACCCAACACATAGCATTGCACTGTGATCTCCCGCTAAACTCTGGCCATTAGTCCCCATGACAAACGGAACGAATCAGGCGGGTGTTTCACAGATGAGAAGTATAAAACGATTGTGCAAGACGAGGACAGCATAGAGGCAATCGCGAAAGGCACCTGGAGCTCAGCAGAAGAAGACCCGTCGTGGAAGAGCGGGTTTCGTCGCTACGGCGCAGCCAAGCTCTTCTTAATCATGATGATGCACGAGCTTCAGCGCCGTCTTGACCGGGATCCCGCTCTGAACAAAGTCTGTATAGTGGGCGTTGACCCTGGCACAATGCCGACCGGTCTTCAACGCCATGCGCCTTGGCTCATCCGCGTGCTAATTTTCAAGATTGTCTACCCAATAGTCACCTGGCTCTCGCCAAATGGGTTGGTGCGAAGCCCAAGTAGGTCAGCATCACAGGTGCTCGAAGCCGCGACCCGCATGACCCCTGAGGGCGAGGCTCCCAAAGATGCGTACTACTTCGACGATCAACTTATAGACACTAGTGTCGAGTCGAGAGACGTGAAGAAACGGGATTGGCTATGGAAAAGGAGTGTAGAATACGCTCATCTCACCCAGGGAGAGACGGCCTTGACAGAGTGGAACTAATACGGCGGATTTTAGGAGTTGATGGCCCGCTTCTCTACGTGCTTCTAGCTAGCTTAATCAAGACGCGTCATTAATTCCCATACTACTGCTCTCGTGCGAAGGATAACTGACCCATGCCCGAGTCTTCTATCTTCCTTCAACTGTTGCCTACTCCATACCTAGATCCCAGGAACTGTGAATCGAAGGCCCGATTTTCCGTGCCGGCTCTCGGGGTATCGTGTTCAGGAGCGTATTAGTTAATCCTGACTTTTTGCTTGACCTCACGGCCCCCACTGTCCTTGGGATAATCGTAGCAATAACCAAAGCATTCTACTTAGAGAGTACGGAGAAATGTGAGCGTCAGTCCGTTTAAGGTTGTAACACAAGCTCCTGAAGGATTCTTGATTACAACTATGCTTTATCATAATATGGAGACTAGGCACTTTCCCCTACCCTTATTGCTTTAAGAGGTATACCAGGTTTGACTACCCCTTTGCAATTGGTAGCAATGGATAAAGCTGTCGGGGCAAAGTATAGAAGTGAGGGGCAGTCCGCTCAACGTCGTATCAAGATTCCTACAGGATTCTTGACAGCACCCTGCACCCGTGTTTGATTACGCTATACAAGCTGGGCTTGATTCTATCCGTCTTACTGCTGCTGCATCGAATTGAGAGATGCGCTGATTATTTTTAACAATTTGCAGTTTTTAGGGATGGAGGCTGTTGGAGAAAGGCACACAAACATCTATTGCTAAGGAGTTGCTTGCTTTAATGTTGTATTATAGGTTCTCATAGGATCGTTGACTGCGCCTATGTCCCATTCTACTATGGACGTTAATTCTTTCCGTCTTATTGCCTACCCTATCGGCTTGATAGGTAATGCATTGGTCCTTTGAAATAAATATAGTAACAATACATGTATGTTGTCAGATGAAGGTGCAAAAACGTGAGGGGTAGCCAAGTCCGACGTTGCACTATCGGTTACAGTATGCAATCGTTCAGTATCACCTTCACCCACCACTTTCATTTCTTCCTGTCCCCTGATAAGCTAGGCAGATGTACATGTGCGGCGCAGTTGATCATGCCACGCGCCCGAGACTGGCTCCCACCTACACACCCGCTGACAGAGTTGATTACTTAGCGGATTGACTTAGATAGTAAAACCGAAGTCTACTTCCTTGTTCTTAGATCTTTCAAGCCCATTTTCGTCGAGCGTCTTCTCTCTGACCGCTGCCATCGTCATGGTTACCTATGATCTGGACCATACGCCGGTGAGGCCACCGCCTCCCGGTCAGCACTCGAATTTCGAGCATCCCGAGTCCAGATCTTACCAGTTGATCATTCTGATCTCGGTGCTGTCATTCCTAGTCGCTGTGGTGATTCTGATGCGCCTTTATGCACGACTGAGGGTAACGAAGTCCTTTGGAATTGATGACAGTAAGCCGCCTTTTACTCGCCCGCCTCGCGAACTCGCATACCTTTCAGGGCGATGATAGCTGACTACTATCGCAGTATTCTGTATCGCGGGAACGGTGAGCCCTTCTATGAGAAAGTATTGTGTGGATCTTAGTCAATGAGATCACTAACTCGGGTCATCTAGGTCCTCGTGCTGTCCTATTCTGGACTCATTCTAAGGCGTATGTTTTCACAAGCTCCCATTTCCATTACAGCCCGTACTAAAAAGGTGCAATTACAGTCCTCTACTATCCAGGAGGCGGTATCCTAGGAATTCACTTGTGGGATGTAACGCTCAGAAAGTTTATCGAATGGCAAAAGGTGAGCCTCATGTATCTTCACGACTCCTGAGGCAGTAGTGCTGAGGCGCAGTCTCGATAGCTCTCCCTTGCCGATGGACTCCTCGCTCAAGTCACAAACGCGACGATCAAAGTCGGGTTCCTGGTATTCTATCTTCGACTCTTCGGACTCGTAAACCATATTAGATGGATGATCTGGTTTGGTCTGACGGTGATCGTCGGATTCGCCGTCGCCTTTTTCATCGTCGACCTGGCTGCTTGTGTGCCGCGAGCCGGCGAAACATATGCATCTCCGTCGGTATCAGAGCGCTGCAACAGCATCTCAGTCAACCTAGTTACTGTCGGTGCGTACATCAGGGTCGTGACGGATTTCTATATCCTGTTCATTCCGCTTCATCAACTGCCGAGCCTTGGACTGTCTAAGAGGAGGAAGATCGGTGTCACTCTCATCTTCTTGACAGGTCTATTGTAAGTGGCGATCCACTTGTTTATGGACAAGTTCTGTATGCTAACCAGTATCTCAAGGGCCGCCGGTGCTGGTTTGACTAATCTCATCATCCGATCGGACAAGAACGTCTTCGACAAAAGCGACTTCACGTGGACGATAGTCCCCGTGTACGCCACCACGTCAGTCTCCTCTTTCTCATTTCACAGCAGTCATATTGCCTCCATTTTACATGCTCATACTAAAATCAATTGAATAGTCTGGTCGAGCTTAACATCGGAATCGTCTGTCTGTCCCTCCCAGTGATATTCATCTTATTCGTCGGTCGCTTCACGAAGCTAAGCAAGTCCCTCGGCTCCTGGATCCGAGAGCGTCGCAGCCCGCGCCCGAGCCCTCACCAGAGCGACCACGCCAGCGGCAGCTCCGAGCATCTGGCTGGAGAGTCCGACGACGGCGGGCCGCCGCGGCTCCCGCCCGTCTCCGACACCGAGACAAGCTTCTCGACCAGGATGCGTAAGTTCATCCGCACCATCTATAGCTCCCAGTCGGAAAGCACGCGTGGGGACACCACGCTTGGCACGTTTGACGACCAAGCCACGGGCAAATACGACTACCATGTGCACTTGAAGAACACCAGGCCCAAGCAGATGACGATGACTGGGAGTCAGCCCAGCTCCAAGTCTGCGACGGTAGAGCCAAGGTAACCGCTTCATTTCAGCTAATAGACATCCTAGCGGAAGAAGAACAAGAAGAAACGGCAGCGGACTCGGAAGAGGCGCGAGAGGGCGAATTCGTGTGACGATGCGAATGCTTGAGGTGGCCAGCCAAGCCGAGAGACGTGATTGGCAAGTTGGGATGATGCCCAAGGTCTAAGTTTAGGCTTGGAAGTGAGTGTTACTTGCTAAAAGGAAGAGTCACTTCGTGCAGTTCGAGTGGTTTCTTTTGGTGCACTATTTCATGTGTCGCGAAGTCCATTGTATCCCAATTATTATTTCACCGCAGAGCCCAAGATAGTTCATCGGCATCAGCGAACGAACAGCGATCTAGAAATTTTCGTCTTGATGAAGGACATAGCTAGTATATAGGACAGATCTAATTCGAACCGAAGTGTATATGATTGAGCCGGATTCCACTTTGGGCCTAGTTGCCGATATGTACCGTTTCGGGCGCCAACCTGTAGCTCGTGATAGAGTGAATGTCTAGTGAGCGGAGAGATGTTGTGATTTCATTTCCTGACGAATTTAACATGCGAACCTCATTTATTTTCAGCAATTCAGTTGATAAGCCTTTGTTTAGCGTCTCTTTGAGTTGTGAAACTTCTATCAGAGATTTCCATCAAGACATTGTTGAAATGAACCCCTTGAGCTAGTGCCCCTCTAGAGCTCAAACCCTCGAAGAAGCAGACTAATGCTGCACTCCCCAAGGCCTTCAGAACGGATTTCCACGTAGCTTCTCTGAACCTTCGACTTAGCCACATGTGGCTTTCCCACGCACTGGTTGAGCTTACCCACACCACTTCAACATATAGAGTACTGTGGCTAATAGATGTGAATCGTTTATTAAAAGCCTTGCTAGGAGACTGCAGTGTAGCCTGGACTCTATTGTCTTAAACTAAATAGTGTCAAGACCTCTACTTTAGGCTCTCTTAAAGCCTACTGCCCCAAATGTAGACATAGATGTAGTTTGCGATAATGGAAATGATTTCATTATGAGATTTATCTAGTTGTGGCTTTGTCTATTCAAGGCTGTCATCCTGTCGGCCTCGATTGTGACTTATGCTAAACATGCTGTTTGAGTTCGCCCTTCTCTGTCAGGTTGACTTCAGGAGAGCTTGGGCTGTCTTGGAGGGAATCAATGGGGAAACTCAAGGTTGGAGATATGATGGGGTACTGTATCATGTTATAGTTTTATTCTTGAACAATATCAGAGATGCCACTATTCCATGTGGCATGATCGAAGGAGAACCTTATAAAATTTACTGATAGCTATCAAGGGAGTTGTGACCCGTTTCAATAACATCCCTGCGTATATTTGTTCTCTTTTTGATATCGTGGGCCTGTGGATACTGGTTGCTGTCATTTTCTCTATCAATTGCTTTCTTTTTGAAAGCAGTGTCATCTTCCGCTAAAGTTCTATTCACAGCCATCATCCTCGTGAATTGCGGGAGGTTGTAGATAGGAGTAGTTTATCACACTGGCTAGCAATCTTAACTGAACAGATATCAGAATTCGTATAATACGGCAGAGTTGTCGTCAGTATGGTGCTCCAGGTTCTTCGTGTAGCAACTCATACTCACAAAAAACCTGGTTCCACTCCTATACGCCACGAATTACCTACAAAGTATGATATGTTGACGTTGGTGCGAGATGTCTTAGGGGGTCGTATTAATGCACAACCGAAACGGCCTTGATACATATAGTGTGCGTAGTAGGCCTGGTTTCTTCTATACTATATATTACACGAAACGTAAGCGTCTTCATACCACTTCCTCAAACCCTCTAGTTAACTTTGCTTGATGACTTGCATTTCGATACTGTACACCTCAATCAACGAACCGGCCTATATATATCTAACTAAATGCAATGAGGGTTTAGAGCCGATTAAGCAACAAATGTTAGTTGTAATCCCTACTTACACTTAACTTTTATTGACAGTGAGGATATCTAATGGCAGGCAATGTGGACTTTGTAGGTACACAATAGGCTGTAATCTTAATATCTACTGATACTATGAGCTAGTGAATGAGAACTTGCAAAATTTACAACTGCACCGAAGGACGAGCAAGCAGCCAGGGATCCGAGACAACATATCGTACAAGAGCATGACGCCCAGCTCAATCAAAGACAGCCAGCTCACTATCAAGCCCAGTAGATCTTGAGCGTCGTGTAACAGGGTTCCTTTCCCCCTTCTCACGACGTCGCCTCGCTCTTCCACATCAACGTAACCTCCACTTAATCTGTCTACTCATCATTTCCGCTATTGAACCGGGGTATCCTACCTACGATCCAAGCGAGCGGAAGAGATGATCGACTTGTTTACGTCAACGCCGCGAAGCGGTCTGTCATTAGCTGTCGTGCGTCACCTATAGGTATCTCCTTCCTCTGACCGTTATGGCGCGAGTGTCGTTTTGAAGCTCGTACTTTCCCAGCGAAAAGTCAATAGATAGCGGGTCGCGAAATGCAAATTATAATAGCGCGGACGTTGATGCTGGGGCCGAAGAGTGGACCCCGTAGCTCGAATACGATATCCTTACCCGCAGTACCTGACTAGGTAAAACAGAACAGACAGCTGGGACTGGGACCAGGGTAGTACTCTTCCTTGAAGAAAGAGTCGACGTGGTCGTGCAATTTCACACCGCATATTGTTGGGGTGGCAGCAGACATACATGATTGAGATCGCTACCTTGCGTAGCGTGTGAGGACGTTCGCATCATGTTTTCCGCACGAGACGAGATGAGCAGGATATTAATAAGCGTGGTTCGAGCCCGATGCTCGGCGATATCGGAGTCAACACGGTCTGCGGTCTGCTTCGGTTCATGGCGCCGGCCTCTGTCGCGCCCTGAACCTAACTCGCCATTAGCAAGCGGCGGGGGTCCACCTGATTTATCGCCTTGAACATTCCGTTCACTCATCAGTCCGGAGACACGAGCGACGCTCATGATATATGGAAAGCCAGTATCGTCCTAAGACAAAGACAGAGTAAGTATATCTTCGTGCGAAACTTGTCCTCTCAGTATCATCTTGTCGAAAAAGTCACGCAGAAGACAGGCAGGATGTCGGCCCAAAATAAACAAGCCCCCACCAAGTTCGGCGTGGTGATATTCCCAGCTTTCCAGGCGCTGGACGTCTTCGGGCCGCTGGATGCGCTGAACAGTCTATCTCGGACGACGCCACTCGAGCTTTCGCTTCTCGCCGCTACGCTGGATCCTGTGAGCACAAAGGTAGAAGGGCCGGGCCACATAGGGCAGAGCGTGGTGCCGACACACACTTTCGATCAGTGTCCTGAGGATCTCGAGGTGCTCCTTGTGCCCGGTGGCCCCGGAACTCGGGACCCGACGATCACGGCGCCCATAGTCGAGTTCCTGAAGAGGGCTTTTCCTAGATTGCGCTTCTTGTTGACAGTGTGCACGGGGAGCGCCATTCTCGCGCAGTCAGGGCTGTTAGATGGGAGGAGGGCTACCACGAACAAGAGAAGCTGGGAATGGGTAGGTCACCGAGCTCATGGTGCTTTTCCTACTCTAGCACCTTCCCTCTGGAAGGAGTGATACCCGGTCATGTCTGATGATTCGGGTATAGGCTACTTCTCAAGGACCGGCCGTTCAATGGGTGCGTGAGGCGCGATGGGTTGTTGACGGAAATATTTGGACGGTACGTGCTGGACTCTCTGATCGTCATCGAGCAGCGCCTTGGAATCAGGATTTATCCTGCGAGAGAACGGAGTCATGGCTCTTTTAGCCGGACCTGACATGGCTGAGAAACGAGGCTAACTCGTGCATAGTCATCTGGCATATCGGCGGGTATCGATCTCATGTTCGCCTTCATTGCAGATCAGTACGGGGAGGAGACAGCGACGCAGCTCGCAAATAGAGCCGAATATGTCCGGAATCAAGACTCTAGCGTTGACCCCTTCGCTTGAGAAGCAGCTAGTTTAGAGACTCGCCAATCATTAAGGTGTGTAACGAGGCGACTGCTTTTCTTGGCATGTTACATTTCGCACACCGTAGAAGAACTGGAAAACCTGTTTTGAGTAGTTTGTTTATGTAAAAGAGGGTAAGGAAATACTGATCTAGTTTGCGCTTTGGATAGGATACCCTGCTATCGTCGCTCTGGTTCTAGTCAAAACAAAAACAGATCTCGGAGTGCCTTGCAGCCGCTACCTCATTCATCATCTATAATGCCGATCTCTTTCGTTTCCCACTCAGTCATCTCAGAAATAAGGCATGAAATGATTTTTCTCGGAATATTCCATTCCCCAAACCCTGCTCGGCAACGACACTAACAAGTGTATTTCAGACTTACTGCGCCGTAGACTTTAGGAGAAGTACCTTGCTAGCCTCTCGATGCTTAAAACATGATCCGCGATATCAATGAGAGTCTGATACTCGGTGGTTGATTCGATTAGGAATGGTCCTTCGTCTGCCGCTAGACGTAAGCATGATCTGAGCACACTAATTATGGGTATCATGTGATAGCTCATGAACCCATAGAGACCTTCTCCGTTCGGTAGGGCAGGTGCGTAGTTTCTGTTGAAGTAGAGGAATATCCTAGTGGTGCCGGTGCTGCTTCCGGGAAGCAGCGTAATCAGCAAATACACGAGTAATGCCAGAGTCAACACCGTCTTGCCACCTACGAAGGAATATGACGGCTTTCGCCCGCATTAGCACCTCGCTCCCATTCTGGGGAGCGGGTTGGGGGAGACGTCTGACTGGCTTGGTCATCTAGCTCCTAGACTCCACCGACATTTGCCAGAGACGTGTGACCAGGGTCATCGGCCAGCTGCTCTGTGTTGTCATTCGTTTCAGCTGGGGAATCTAGCAGCTGGGAAGAACCAGAATCGTGGCCATCTTCGCTGTCTGAATACCATGGTCGTCGGCGTATGCGTCCATGGCGATCGAAATCGTCGTCGCTGACATTAGTATCGGACACGGCATCAATGAGCCTTCTAGGACACATATTGGTGGTTGCCACGACAATATAGCGGTGGTTAATAATTGGCAGAGTATGAATTACTGATTTCGTAGGGGCGTCAGGACGTGAAAAGTGTGACAATACTCATCAATGCTGAAATGAGCAATACATGCAGTCTGCCGTCACATACCCAAGTGGTCTAAGTCGGCATCATGGGTACTCACCGCTTGCGAGGATGGAAGCAACGCCACCAGATGTTACAGGCCACTGCCAACTCGCGTATGTCGGATTTATGTCTGCAAGAAACTAGATGGTGCTTGCCAATAGTACTGTAAGGAAGTTCATAGAGTCTTGGCTACAGAAGCTACATCCTTACGCGGCACTGCGAGTCTATGCAGGCAGCCACCACCCGCCCGTACAGGTTCTAACAAAAGAATGACTACCTTATTGGGGAGATATTGTACTTATTCGTCCCGTACACAGTCTATGGCGCTTTCGGTTGAGTGGTGTGTTATGTCGTCACTCCAAGGGAGACTCTCAAATTTGAAACTGGTTAGTGAGATAACATCTCACAAAAGGGGGTTTTGAAAAGAGATAGAACCAATGAAATAAGATCCCGCATGTCCCGCGCGTACGGCGTGAGAAGGAAGCTTGAAGGATTCATGAGGCTGGCTCTCAGTTTACTCTGGAATATTTCATAAGCGTAGAATGCCAATCTCCTGAATGTCTGATAGGTGTCACCCTATAATACTTGGAAGTGGCAATAATGCTAAGTACTTGTGTGTCATGAAATTGCCGCTGCTACTGCAGTAGCATGAAACTGTTACTTGCTCGATCATGGTTGGCGGGTTGGTTGGCTGACTGGCTGTTTTCAAATGCAAGTGTGGCCAGAACACAGTCCATGGCCATTGCTTTGACCACCAGATAGAAATACCAGTGGGAAAAATTAGCTGTAGAAACGGTAAAAGAATATATACTCCATATGGTATATTTAGATTTACCTACCGGCAGTGGGAATAGTATGGTTATAATATTGTCTGCTTACACCTCCACTTGTAATTTCCCACTGAGAAGACTAATTACGATGCAGCAGGGACATATGTACCTACAGCGAATTGCTTCGGGTCGCCAAACCCAACCCACCCACCGCCGCCTTAGGTAGAGTCTAGACTTTAAGAAATTAAATGAAGAGGTCTGCGTACAGTGCCTTGTGACAGCCTGAGATGAGCTTGCCCGACTGAGTTGCACTCAGTAAGGTACTTACAGAAGGGAGATTGCAGAGCTTTTCGAATCACGGCTTGCGGTTCTTCGTCGCGGGTCGTCGTTGCCAAGCCGCCGGGTAGACTACCTGAGTAGCATACAGACACCATCAATGAATTTTTCCTCTAGTGTAGTTCCCCGCTTGTTCCCGGGACTCGGGTATTGCAACATGTGCACTACCGGTAGTCTGGAGTAATTACTGGTGCTCTTGTCCCAATAAACCCTTTAAGATGGGCTAATTAACATTGCGCCAGGTTCCTCATAGTAGAGGCTGTTCTAAGGTTCACGGTGAATGTGTATGAAGGATAATAGACCATCAACGCGGAATTGACTGAAGATCGAGGGGTATCTACAGTGCTCCCTAAAGAGTGTAATTCTATTCTCAAATGCTACCGTCACGGTGTTCACTCCCAGCCGTAGATCACGTGGTCGGGTCATCGTTATATTGGCATAAGTAACTCTCTATTACCTAGTATCAATTGAGGAAGTGCGATGTTGTGGCGTGAGCTAAGCGCTAAGCCATGCAATGTGGAATCTACGATGACTCAGCCGAACTCCTCTTGGATAAAGCCGGGGGTTCCGGGGAGCTGGCCGTCGACACGCTGCATCCAGTGAAGAGGAGATATTGGTTCTTTTCCCACCTGGCCCTGCATGGCTACGACCACTAACCCGAGGTGCCTCCTTATAACCTGATTCTGACTTGACTAGTCCGTAGACCTGACCATATACTAGGCAGGTCAATAGCAAGTGTCAGAGGCACTGAGGAGCATGAGGGCTGCGAACTGCTGTTCCGAAAACCGGCTCATATCCGATCTACATCGCAATCTCTCGGCCAATCTCGATTGCTTCGTGCTGACCGAGCACGCTGTAGGCATTCATGCAAAATCTTGGTACATAGTATGTGTTTCGGAGGATGCAGCAACCCGACAGTGCTCTGCAGTCATCCGATCACCTTACACGAACCGAGAAATCACGTGCCATTAGTTTACCATAGGTATGGCAATAACGTCGGCCGTGTACCGTTGCACAATCTAGGGAGCCCAGCAAGCCCCGTCGGTACTACTATACTAAGTAGACACAACTGTCATGGCAGCTATCTAGTTGCAGGAGTCTCTCAGGTATGTGGACGTCGTACGAGACATCAAGACACCACCGTTAAGCTAGCTAAAACAGTAAGGAGCCTCCAACGCCTAAGATAGTTGTCTACACTACAATACCGCATACAAGTAGAGGCAACTAAACACATGACTGAGTTAATCGCATTAGCGTAAATCTACTCGCGATCGAAGCGGACCGATTAAGCGCCTCTTCCTCATTACAGTTATTGGAGAATTCAACACCCTGCTACAAGCTACACTTGACTCTATGATGATGATGACCCTCTGACGTCGAAGTCTGAGCAAACAGAAGCCTGCTGCGAAAGCAGATAGTTTGGCACGTAACACTTACCACGAAATTAACCATACGCATTGCTTCTGTATCACATGGTGCCCAGTTTCTACTCTATCTCCGTGGTAGAAGCCTATCGAGATCCCCTCTACGGCACCTACTCTTCAGCCTCTGACCTCGGGGGCGCGTTGCGAGGGTCTTATTGTCTCGGAACAGAGATATTGTAGTCTACATATCTACCTAATAGTTGTGTAGTCAGCGTACGAATTGAAGCTTACCTATCTCTTCCTGGCCCTATCACGGCAATTTCCGTGAGAGATGGCGCTGCTGGAAAATTACCGGGGTTGATATCCTGGAATTGGCCGTCGCTAACATTGTCATAGGTCGGCTCATTACCCGTCTGACAGGCGCGGAACCTTTCTCATTGAAGATCCCAAGTGTGATGACCCGAATCTGCTTCTGCAGAAAGGCAGCAGGGATAGGGCTAGTCGACTTATATCTGCGCTACCCCGGTCGAACGGGTTCTGTTCCTCCTACAAGCGATAGAAGCATCATCGATTTTGGTTGTTTCAAAAAAGGTAGTGAGCAGCATCAGCCCGACTGCCTCAAACTTGGCGACGGAACGCTTAAATTCCGCCCAGATCACATGGACACTAACGGAGCGGCACGCGTGGGGACTACTAATGATGTATGCTGGGGAATACGTGTAAAATACAACTACACTAACTGCGTGTCCCCGCGATGAAGCTGTTAGCCCGGCGCTAGTGCTGGTGCTCTAGAGCCGTTTTATGCGTTGATGATGTTGGCGAAGCTGGCGGCTCAAGAGTCAAAATGCGATTTTGCCATACGAAAAAGGTCTGAGCCTTAAAGACATGCGGCAGTACAGTAGGTACTACACTATTTCCCTCTAACGCTAAGAAGTCTTCCTGGTACCATGTAAGCTTCGCTTCGGTACTCAGTATGCATACCGGTATTGTATTGCAAGGTTAAGCTGGCTTATTTACAAGAAGGATGGGGGTCGCAAGTTGGGGGTCACCAGCTTCTCACGATTGGAATGATGCCAACAAAAAGCAAGAGGATGCCAACGCAAAGATGGAAAAAGGCATGGATAGACAACAGTACGGATAGTAAAAAGCAATTCCGCTCTTCTCTCTCCACAGCGCCAAATACCTACGCATACGATACCAACAGAATGAGGCAAATGAAACTTACTGTATGAAATTAGCCCGCGCGTAATTACGCTACAATAGTACACTAAACGAACTTAGGATGATTTGGGCGGTCCAAGAAAACTACACGCAGCACGCGGATTTTAGTTAAGGACTATTGAGTGGATGTTCGGGGCTGAGCTGGGACCAGGGGCTGAGATCCTAGCTCCAAAAAGCGTAGCAATTGGATCGGATTAAAGGCAGGCCCAGTCGATTGTCGCCAGGGGTTCATATACTTTGCGCGTCATACCTGGTGTTCTAGCGCTCAGCTCGAGGATGCGAGTCAACAGGCCAGCAGCCGCGCGCGCCCAATCTGGCTTGGTTTAGGCATGAGGTTGTCATAATACCAACTGACTATCGGCCAAATCCAGCATTGCATGGTCGCTTAACCCCTGGTTGGGACACTAAAGTACGGATCTGGAGATGATCGTCACGCCTCTTTGACAGGTACGCGGTAACATCCAGTACTTATGCGAGAGAGCCAAGTAATATACAACGACGCCGAGCTTGAAAATTGCCGGTATGTGTGTGCGGTGCAGATGCAAGACACCGAAGGCGGCGAAGGTAGGAGAATTTCCACCAAAGGACCGGGTGCTGGATTACTTAGCGCTTCTCGCACAAGTACATGTCACTTTACCGACGACTTCACGATGTGGATCGGATTCGTAAGTTCGCCATTGGGATATCGGTCCACGTTGTCGATCAAAACAAATCGAGTTGTTGTTCTGCGTATTATAGATATAAACACAATATTCTGACCGCTGCCTCGGGAATGGCCATGATGGATCCCGCCACTTAGTGTGGCATGCGCTGTTCCGAGTCCCGTCCTCATCCCGGTCAACCAGTAACTTCGGGCTGTTCTTCATAGGGAAGATCACCGGGGCCCGGATCATGATCCTGGGAGGGGGAGCGCCTCTTCCATGCAGGGGTAATGTGCGTGCGCGCCGTCAAATCGTTGCCTCCATCGAGCGTAGTATAGCCCTAGGCCGCTGCGAGACAACTCAACGTCTGCAGGCGCCCGAGTCTCCGAAAACAAAAACAAGAAAGCAGGAAGCTTGGGAGCGACAGCCGCTTCAATCAGAAATGAGGGCTGGGGCACACTAATGCTGGAAACTTGTGCCAAGAGACCCGCCACATTGCTGAAGACGAAATCCTCTTTTCTCCAACGTAGACCATTTTGGCTCCAAAAACAAGGCAGGGAGCCAAAGTGGCTGTCGACACTATGCCCATGTTGCGATCAGTTACGAGACGCACGCCAGAAGCACCGGCTCCTCTTCCTAGGGCGACTACGTTTGGAGTACGTAATTCATTTTCTTTCGTCAGGTGTCTACCGTACGTGAGACCAAAAAGCAGAGAAGAAAGGATGACTAACTGGGATGGCCTGACTGAAATGGTCTGATTTGCAAATTCTATGTATTACGGAGTTGCATTGGTAATAGCTACCATACCAGTTGGCAATTTACACTATACTGTACAAAATTGTTATTGCTTGAGTTGTCAAAGATCAATTGGAGAGGAGAGGTACACTGGTATATACATGCAGCAGGTTAAGCATATTTCGCTTCCGTCATGCTAACCGGTACTCTATCGAGAGTGTTATACATGAACAATACAGCTGTATACTACTACATATGTTGCGTGCACAGGAACTAGTAACCGTTGGGTCCTCTACACCGATCTATGTTGGTACTACTATGTATATTCAAATCGACCTTACCAATCACAACTCGTCTCTATCGTCCCAAAGCAGATGCCCCCCGGACACGCCAAGATGCAGAAGCAACAGCGAATCCACATCGTCACTTTGAAATTTGCTGTTTCCGCTGACTGCTATAGTGGGACACTCTCGGGAAGAACAAGGACGGGGATTCTAGACGGTGGAGATGGTGGGTAGGATTATTGCAAATTAGAGGCGAAGGATGCAACCGAGATCGATCTTCGGCCTCTCAAGCAAAAGCCATCGAGATACGGTACATCATGAAACCCAGAGATTTGGGAGCGGTTGTGGGCAAGATTCGACAGCCGGGACCTGGCTTACCCTGCCGGTAGCATCACTCACAAGCGTGCTGCGAGGGGACATGTACACTCAGTAGTCGCTGGGACCAGAGATCCTCACAAATTTGCCTCGTGCAGCTTCTGGCCGGCGGCTGTCCAAGGCCCTCTGCCCAACTAGTGACTACTGGGATTCCCATCGTGATGTCTATACTTCACCACGACATGTTGTGCACTAGAGGATGCAGCCTGCACAGCTGCACAAAGTCAGCCACCCAGTAAGCCACCGAGGTATGGCCAAGGCAGATGCAGCGGTAAAATCAAGGTCGCCGTCTCGAGAAGCAATCGGTACGTACAGATGTAGCGGCGATCCTCATTCAGGAAAACGGATTGCGGCCAAGATATCCAGCAAAATATCGACTCCTAAACGTCTATATAAGGAGGCCAACATCGCCCTCGACAGACATTTTTCCCTCTTGCTCACCATCCCAAGCAGCAATCTCAGGAAGCCTCCAATCTCTACTCTCACTCAACAATCTTCAATCGCTTTTTTGTTTCTAAAACAAACAACTTCCACTCTCAAAATGCAGTACTCCATCATCGCTGTCCTCGGCTTCATCGCCACCGCCGTCTCTGCTGTTCCCACCGGGGACAACAGTACGCCCTACACCGCTTGCGCCGGCCAGGGTCTCTACAGCGTTCCCCAGTGCTGCGCTACTGATGTCCTCGGCGTTGCTGACCTCAACTGCCAATCTCGTGAGTAGCCTCTTCCCAGCTCTATCATTACTCAATGCGCCAGCCAGCAATCGAGAGTCAATTAGTGAAACTTGTGAGCTAATTCGACGGTTTTAGCTTCGTCTTATCCCTTCAGCGTCAGCAACTTCCGCGACATCTGCGCTAATGGTGGCCAGCGCGCCCGCTGCTGCGTCATCCCCGTCGTAAGTTCACCTTGAAATACACCCGATAAACCCATTGTGCTGACATGACATCCACAACAGCTTGGCCAGGCCGTTCTCTGCGAGACCCCTACCGGTCTCGGTGAGCAGTAAATGCTTGATATCCATTCAACAGCCCCGGAGCCCGCCGCTGCTCCACCTGTGATATTCGGGCATCATGGTATATAATGACGAGGGTTTATATCGTGCTTGGGATGGAGTGAAGGAGTAATAAGGGGTTGGGTTTTCCTGGTGGTGCTGGCTTGGGATATTGGTCGAGTTATTCGACCAAGACCTCTGGACGCATGGAGCCAGGATACATAGTTAACTCAGAAAATCCTGGTCTATGGATAGCTTCTTAATGAAAATATTCTTGGGTCACAAACTGTCTCTTATAGAACCTGAATGTGATCGCGATTTAGTAGCATTTGCAATTGCGACGTAATCCCGTAATATGCCACAGCCAGCATTGTTAACCGTCCGTTGGTATTGCTAGCAATGCAGTTGACATGATTTATATCATGCTTGACGTTGTCTGCGGCCCCTGTTTGCCCTTACGTCAGCAACTCCTTCCTAGCGCCTCCTTTCAGCCTTACCGGCCCATCAAATCAAACTTCAAGCAGCTATCTACCGGCTAAATTGAAGTACATACACTACAGCTATATCAATATGAAACCGGAGGACTAGTTTCAGAGTAAACAAAAGCCTTGCTATGAGTATGTCTGTTTGCCCACGTGATCATCTTAGTCATTGGTCAAGCTCTGTATGAAACAGATAATGTGATGCGTCCTTCCACGCGCATACTACGTTCGGTCTGTGCTGCAGCCACACTCCTCTCAACACCATTTCTGTGACTAACATCTAAGACATATGACATACTGTGTTCGTCAGCGCGCATGCATATGCAAATGTATTTTTCCCCTAAGGTCACTCGTGCACCTATCTGGACTGCTTGACAGTATCCCACGAAAACGGCCGCACTATATACTAAGGTTCCCCAGACTATAGCATGATTACAGACTGCCATCAAGCCAACTGATGCTGCCCCACGCAATGGTAAGGCTACTAACTCAGCCTCCCTCCGCCCACTCGAAATATCACGTAATTCGGATCAGTCACTGGGGCACCCCTGAATTCCATCTACAGATCCGTTTATCGGCTGAATCTGAGGTTACACAACGGCATCTAGACCATTTCAGGGTAAATCTCCGAATCTCTTGTAAGGAAAGAAGTGCTGCAGATCACTCATTGACGAAACGCCAACAACTAATTGCGCCGTTACGGACGCAGCCATCTGGAGGGTTTGATCATAGTTTTGTGACATAATTTGCCTTAGTCACTACATACCAAGTCCCGGTCACTAATCTACGAATACAAACCCCATGAGCCTGTGTTTAGTCACGGGGTTTCACGCAATCCGATCGTGTCGGATTGCGTCTGGTCGCGGCTTGCTGTCGGAACATTTTGTAAGATGTAGCTTCTATCGGACTGCGGGACATATATGACGACAGTCAAAGCCTATGTGCATCATGATTATTGCGTGAAAGCTCCAGAACTTAGTGACGGTTCCTCTCTCTTAGAAATATATAAAGTGCTTGGTTTACTCGAACAGCCCGGTCCTGATAATATTATTAACGTGGTATGAGCGCAGGCTGCTTCCCAGAGATATCTTAAAGCTGTCATTTTAATTTTACAGACCAGAGCATCAGAGTATCTTATGTCAACATTTTACAGAACTCTCTGAGAAAAGATAAATATGGAGTATTCAACAGCATGCGAGACGCTTACTCCTGGACCCCACGCCATCTTCTAGCGAATGGTGCAATTCCCAGAGATAAGTCACACACTCAAAGGACAGCATTCAGCTGCATTAATCTTAGCTGCTCGAGCTAACGCAGCCAGCCACGTTGGCGGAATGTCCCGCCCAGTAGTACCTTAGTGCATGCTATCTTCACCAATAACGATCTTAGGTAGCTTGTTGTAATGCCGACAGCTGCTTGGGGGTTAGTGGCGGTAAAAAAAAAAAGGACGCTATTGTCATATCATAAGTTCTGTAAGTCGTCTCAACAAGGATAGTAGTTGCTGATACCTGGTATATAGTTATATCATTTAAGATCGTTGGATACTGGGATATACGCTGTTTGGCGGACCTCCTGTATACAGGGTTGCATCTATTAACTTGTTACTAAGCGCGCGTCTATAACGTTGAAACAAGCCCAAAGGATCATGGCTCTACACTGGGTTAAAGCTATCGCCAGCCTCCTACTATCGAATAGGTGAGTTAACATGCAAGGATATTACGCAAAGACCTGAGTATACAAGAGTCGACTGGTCTGATGTACAGCAGTGCTGTCAAATTAATATGATAATAGTAACAGTCTATGCATTCAGGAACGAGAATATCCTTTCGTCATTTTATAACGGCTTTCATGAGACTTGTAAAACATCACCCCGATATAAATGTGTGAGTTCCGACCTGAATTGCAGTGACCTGGATTGTAGTTGTTCTAAAAACGTGAGGGATACAATAGATAGGGTAATGATTGTGCCTGGAAGCCAATAGACTAAAGGGGGGGCAACTGAAACATAAGACAGACAATATACAATGTATATCATAGAAGGCAAAAAAGAGCTGCCACGATAAGGGGATTCGAACCCCTGCCTTCTCGCTGTTCAGCCTGTGCGCGCCAGAGGCGAGCAAGCTAATCACTGCTCTGAATGGGCATCGTGAGCTTTCTGAAGCTAGGTATGTACATATACGCCCTATAAATCCTGTGCTACCGTGGCCGAACAGGTAAACGGTGGATAGACTCAGGGGGGGAATGTACGGAGTTCAGTGCGGTTTCCCGGTGTCGAGTGCGGTGCACGGGACTAGAGACAGCCATCTGAAGCACGTGTGTGCGCCAATATGCAGTACATATGGGGTGCCTCGCAAGACATCCAGTGAGCTAGGTGTAATAAACATCTGATAATTGGCCAGTAATGTACCGAGTTAGATACATCAAAGTTTAAGAGGCAAGACGGGATTAGGTAACAGCATACCCCAGATGAAATTAGAAATATGACAGTAGTGAGTGGGATCGATGGTATAGATAAAGGTTACAATGATATAGCATAGGAACGAGGTAAAGTCTAATTGGGTTCGGAAAGTGAGCCAAAGGTGAGCGCTTTAGCAACGTGAAGATCGGGAACGACCACCGATATTTTTATATAAAATGAAGGCGATGAAATCATGACAGTAGGGTCTGGTATGAGCATAATGAGCTCAAGTTTTCAGTTCAATGGCAGATTTATAGTGACCGCACAGTTACTGTACTCTACCCCTGGTGAGGTGAACGCAGCTATCTATTTCAGGGAGAGATGTTATGCTAGAGTGGGTGTAATCAGCCAAATAATTACAAGTCGTTAAGCGCCGTCGCGCACCAACGGCGTCGTTTTTGTGTAAGAGAACGACCATTTCCGAGTAGGTCATGAGCTTTTCACCTTCTCAAATAGGATTTATCGTAGAGTGAAGCAGACGACAATTCCGTAAGCCTTGTAGTGAAAGCAGTAGCTCTAAGTGTGCAGTTTGTAGAATATTTATCCTAGTCTTAAGTTTCGCGCAGAGGATTATGCGAGTTCCAGTCGGATTTCTGCCGTAGTTTCTTTCTCCGTGCCGTTACAGTTGAGATGTAAGGGTCTTGAGTAACTATTTATAGATATAGTAGTACTGTAAGCTGCATTTAGAGAGCCCTGTATTGACTGCTCAATACAAGGCTCTACACAGCACATGACTAACTACCTCTACAATCTAGGATGGTAGGGTATATTCGTTAATCCCAGCTAACCTAGAATTTCTTGGACTTCCTATGTAGGAGAACCTAAGGTTCTGTGAGTAGATAAGTGAAGTTCGTAAGAAGCTCTTTAGGAGAAGGCGACCTCTCCTAATCGCCTCGTGGATATTCTAGAAACCGCCCGGCGGATGCCAAAGCTATTAGTTGCGGACCATGCAAATAACCAATAGTTAACTTTCCGCTCTACTGAATCCGTTCCCAAGGTTGGAGTACCTTTACAGGCTCAATTCACTTAGACCTGCTTCGCCTCACTTCAGTACTTGGGCGGGGTGTGTGGCTATGCTCCCAATGTCGATGACCCTGCAATGTGGTAAGGGACTGATCCCTTATTAATCTAACCTGCTCAATATCTAAACCAATGATCTATAGGGGTATACGCAACGCAAATGAACTTTTTCTCTATACCTCATCAATCGGAGCCACGGATCCCGCTCTCATCTTCCCATTCCCGGAAGTCTTATTAAGGATATCCCTGGTGAGCTTCGCCCACGCATATCTACCGACGCGGCATACAGCCGGTGTATCTCTTGATGATTCTTCTCAAGCGGAGATAATGGAGGTTCGTCTGCAGTTGTCTGTGTGTGTCTGCGCGGTCGCGGATACGATCCGCTCACGCTCATCTTTCTCGGCCGCGTCTTGGGTAGTGGCGACGACAGCGGGGTCGTGTTCTGCGACGATGCGGAAGAACTAGAACCGATGGATGTATCGGAGCCCCGAGTGTTATTAAGGGAGAAAATGCTGGACCGTCTCATTGCTCGCGACCTTTCTTCTTCGAGGCGCAGTCCTTCGCCAAGCTCCGAGAGGATATCCTGGGCCGAGCGTCGCTTATCGCCTTGTTTGCCTAACCTTCTCTCCCACCACCTCCTATCTTTCTCAGGTGGTGAATACTCGAGGAGGGTCTCGAGGGCCTCTTCCACTTTCTGTAACTTCTCGTCCTCGAGTTTCAGAGGAAAGTGCTCCGATGCGAGCTCTAGAAGCGCACAGGCGTCCGCCGCTTCCCTGTACTTGCTCCCATCCGATTCGTGAAGACCACAGGCGTCAGCCTTGAAGACGACAAGATCTGGAAGGGATATATATGGCAGCTTTTCGGCGTTTCTAACTAGCTGAGCTGAGCCGGGAAAGTAAGGGCAAAGCCACTCGGGCGTAATCTTCAATTCGACTGCCCAGCCAGCCGGATGCCTATAGAAGATGGCCTGGCCTTTCTCGACGATAGTTTTCTTTCCATGAGGATGACAGAGAAGTATCTTCTTCACGGAACCTGGTGACGCCTTGTTGATGACGAACTCGATACTCTAAGGCGCTCGATTAGCACTTAACGTCCTATTGAAATCGGTGTATCTTTCCAATTACTTCGCAAGGTCCGGCTTGTGATAGGTACTTCATAACAGCTAAATCACCCACAAGGGCAAGTTGGACGTTGGCCAGCTCAGCCACACCTCGCATGAGGTGGACGACTGAGAGCGCAGCCGTCTCCAAATCCACGACGGACGGCCGGGCCATACCTGACGATGAATGCGGCATGTCGAGCGGAATATTGCAGAGTAGGTTCGCCAATGGGCTAGCATTGTGACAGCTTAAACAGCCATTTCGGCTGGTTTTAAGTCAGTGTTGAAGGCTCCGGGCCTCCAAAACTCAATCTGAACCTACTAAATTGGGCTGGCGTTTGATACCTAACGTGCCTAACTAGGTAAATTTGGCACGCCAAAGCAGGGATGATGGCCAATAGGACGCCGGGGTCAGCTATATTAATGTTATTAGTCTGACCTTTGTTGTACCCTAAATTGTGGTTGTTCCCCCTTTACTCGCCCCTGTAATAATGATTGTCCTAACTGTCAGACGATCCTCCGAGGCAGGTCGCAAAGCCGCAGGGTCCTCAAGGGATCTGAAATGAAAATTTTCTGTGCCTCGAAATAGACAAACAATTGGGCATATCTGTGCAGGAATGCGACGGTTGGATGACCAAAGACGCGCTGACGAATTGTCGCTCAGCGTGGCTGGTTCGGGAAATGAAGAGACCCGCCCAGACCAGGACAACCCGTGAACGTTGGACACCAACTCGCAAAGGGCTTACGAAGACGCGAAAAACAACAACAAATAGCCCGGAGGATGCGGATGGCACGCTTCATGTGCGCCGTCACAAGAGTTTGCCACCCCGGTTCTTTCTTCCTCCGGATCTTGCATGTTTGTGATCTTAAGGTAATTGTTTACTTAGCGCTATTAGTGCACAGTCGCTCGCAATTTCGAACCCTGTAAGCGTAAGTAAGGCAGTCGATCAAGCAACAAACTTACCATCAAACGATAGCCTACTCGTACAGCTACCTTAGAGAAGCCGTGATTCGTAGGCACTGGTAGGACTACCTACATAGGCGAGAGGTGAAACATGCTAAGCTTCTTCATGAGCAAACACGGCCGTCATACATGTGTATCTCCGATGTCACGTCCTTTCATTCAAACGCCGTGATCCCGCCTGGTACATGCTTCAGAGAGGTTTCCCTGTCCGTGGCTCGGTACACCTCAGAGTAGACCGAGATTGACTTCGGAGCACACGTTGGTGTCTGACTCATTATGCGCAAAGCGCATCGTCATATCGGGGGTTAACTTAATAATGCATCGTTTTAGGTCTATAAAACCTCGGCGATACACGACGTCGTCGACTTCACCAAGCACCAATCATGAAGCTGCGTAATTGATTAGTTGTGCAATCGCATGTCATTAAAGCGATCTTGCGTATGCCAACCTACAGTAGTACTGACCTACTTGTCTGGGTAGCGTTCAATAACATACCGAGGTACGGAGTAGCTTCAAGGGATTATCCGTAAATAGTTTAGTTCTGACTGGGGTACATCCGCCCCCGACTCTAACGGTCATTTAGCTACGGCATCGGTAGACTCGCATTCACCAGCATATTGAGTTATGAGATCCCTCATGATCCCCAAACCCCAATATCCGCGGACAGTAAAACTATGTGAGCGAGCAAAAAAGGGATGGTTATACCAAAGATGTTGACGGGAAAGCACTCTGAATGAGCCTACTAGCTTTTTCAGCAAAGATTTGTAAAGATGTCTCTTCACATGGGCTCAGCTCATCATTCCACATATGATGTGAGACGTAAGAGTCGAAACTCTAGCGATCTTATGAAGTCGAGCCGGTATTCATCTATTCTTATATAATTGGAATCTTAATGTGATGGACTGACCAACGATGAAATGGATGAGATCTTTGTCAAGGGCTTAGTGAGCGTCTTATACCAGTAAACCACATAGTCACTAAGGGTGAGAGTGTCTTCCGAGGTTGCAGTGGCTCCATCCGGAGTGTCGCTTTTAGAAGCGAGCTCGAGGCGTCGTAGCTCCTTTGTAATTAACCTTGTGAATGCGTTCAGCTATAAATTCCCCCCCTCAGAAGTGTTTTCTTTATCTGGTGTGACGCCACGAACTACAAGGCATACTATAAGTAATGGTGTTGCGCTTCGTTGCGTCCACCTATAGAACCAGCGCATAGAATCTTAACTGGCGGAGCGCAACGAGATAGGACATTTTTCATTATACTACAATACTATATAATCACCTCTCTATGTCGCTATCACCACTGGCCCGAGCGCTTCACTACCTGTCCTAAGTAGTTGATCTGATCATGGTAAGATTAATGGTTTCATACTGAGAGACAACTATGTCAAACTTGGACATGCTTAGCTACGATGACTGTTGGACCAACTACCAAGAGCGACACAGAATGGTAGGCTACAGGTACAGTATTGCAAGGCGTCTGAGACATGAAGCCAAGCTCTATCACTATTTCCCCGCGTATGCTACATTGGACAAACGGGCCTGAGAACGAGGGTTAGTAGGTAACGGAAGTGCAAATGACTTTAACTGTATAATCGGATAATAGACAATTTATGAATAGCAGTGACTCTTCAACTGCTGTACTGTTGCATTTAGACTCGAATCATAGACAATAACTCGATGGTGGCGCGACTCCCATCGACTCGTCTCGCACAAAGGAGTCTGCATTTTAGCCGATCCAGTGAGACCGCCCGATACCACATCGTATATGTTCCAATACGAGATTCACGAGAGGTGGCTTTCGTGCTCTCCATCCCGTGCACTATCAGTGGTGTATTTCCAATCATGATTGGGCAGCGTACCCGATTACGTCGGCGAGCATTTCCTCTGGGGACGGTTGAAAACGAAAATAATCTTTGTATACTGTCTCGATTGACTCTGACATCGAGAAGAAGGCGAAAGAAGCACCGAAAACGGATCAAGGAGGCTTGCCAACTTTACGCCACCATTTACTATATAAAGGTTAAAGAGCTGGACCAATATATTTCTGCATATGCGCGCATTGCTACTCGGAGTAACAACTGCTTCTACGTCAGACCAAACCCTACCGATCATATAAATCACTTCGCTTTCATCATTCAAATTCAGTAATCATGAAGACTATCTTAGCCCTCCTTGCTTGCTCCGCTGGAGCGCTCGCTGCATCTATCCCAGCGCAGGATGCGTCTTCCGTGACCTTTATCACCGGCGCCTGGAGGACTGATGAGAAAGATATCGCCTTTCTCGGTCCTCCAATCAACGCCAGCGGCGGCAAGTTCTATGTCAACAGAGCCACCAGTACTTACTGTCCAGCAGGCGTTTCGGGCCTAGACTGCTCACAGTACGAGGGAAAAGATACTACCTTCGTCCTTGGCACTGAGGCTACCACGATGTCTCTAGACGTTTCTGTTCCTGGTGGTCAGCAAGGCAAGTATCTGTTCCGCTTCTCCTTCTCGAAATACTAGGCTCAAATCACTAATTACGCCTCCATATAGTATACATTGCTCCAGATGGTTCGCTTTCTTACACCCAAGCGCATTCTGCCTACATCCCCCCAGGCAGCATCGTAACCGGCTTTTCGCGTGTCCCAAGTCCTGAGCCTAGTACTCCCTTCTACCTGAACAGCGAACTGGCAAGCTGGTACCTCTGCCCCATCACCTTCGGCGAGCCAACAACGAGGACCTATCAGATCTTCGCGTCAGATGAGTATATGAATGGCTGCTATGACACACGAATCCGGACAGTGAGTGATTTCTAAAGTCTCTTCCTTCTTCCTGGCGTTTTTTGTAGTATCGGAGATTATCTACAAGCAAAACCTATCATCGAAAGACCGTATGACTTTTCGAAGTCTCACCGATTATGTTCAAAATGGTGATAATTAGCTGACCCCAATTGTTGTAGTACGCCCCCAACCCAGATCACGTTTGGCAGTACGCCTAAACATATTCATCGCTTGGATTGTCGGAACCGCTCATGTCAAGTTTTGGTTAGTAATACCATATGCGGTACATATAGAAGAGAGGATTACTTCTCATTCCAATTAACTCGCTTCATGGCTATCGGGAACACTTTCGCTATCATTTAATGCTCGTGTGAATCTACGTCAAGGATCAAAATCAAGTGTCCCTGCCATGCCAATCAACCGCTCCAATACGCTCGCTAGACCGATACCTAGTGTGATCATCGGATAATCATTGAAGCCAGTGTTTCGCGTTCTTCTGAAAAAAATTGACAGTATTTTGATAGCTCTCCCATTTATACGTTCCCGCTATTCTCACACATTTACTCTGATAATATGCTGGTAAATTCAATTTACCATGCTATTAATACGTGACTGCCATCTTACGTTTGAGGACAATGAACACCTATTTTCTGCGTAGTAGTGTGCTTGCCATCCTACTCTGTGAAAACTCAGCTTCACATCCTAAAGCGACTTTCGTTGAGTTCGGGAAAGAGACAAGAGTCTAATATGCAGATGAACATGTGCGCCCACCTTAGAAGCGTGCAGGAAAGCTTCGAGGCCGGATACAACAATTCTGCTATCAGAAATAAAGAGCAAAGTCTAGGATTATTCTGAATTGAATCCGGGCTAATTATGGCACTATACGCGCCAGGATCTTGACGACAGCAGTGTCTAGAAGCGGGAAACCAATTTCAATTCACGTGAACTCGGTCGGCGAAAGATAGATCGCGAGTAGGCACCTGCTTCTGGCTTCCGCAAAAATGAGATCCTCGATAAGTATAATCTGCATTTTACAAATAGGTAGGCAGGACGCCCTGGACTTATCTCCCCATTAGACATTCGGGTCTTGGGCAATGGCGATGGTAGGTGCGCTCAGTGGGAGAGAGGCAGGGACATCGCATGCGTTATCAGCTGAAGATTTCCATCCTAACTATGAAAAAGTGTTACCTTCTTCCTCGTAGAGGAAGGCGACATTGATGGATCGAACCCGGCATAGACTTTGTCAAGAGTGGCCGTCCGGTCCTTTCTCCTACGAAGTCTTCTGGCCAGATGTAACACAATCTAACAACGCGTCTCGTCACGTCAATCCCAGAACAATATTGAAATATACTAGTCGACGTTGACAGCTGTATCATCACTAGTCGAGCAATTTAAACAATTCCGCCGCCAATTCTTGTATCGCTAACGCTTCCGGGTACTATTTCACGGTCTAGTACACCCTCAGCAAAGATGAATATCGAATTTTTCGGCGGATCAAGATGGTCGTCATTCCTAAATAATATCTTGCCCTCCGGGAATGACGACGCAACGACTTCTACGAGGGGCGCCGAACAGTCAGGTGGCACACAAGGCGGGGCCAACATAGAGCACTCTGGGTGAGGTCACAAACAGCATGAGCAACACGAAGAAGAATCAGACTCCTCTGATGATTATCCAATGCTAACCCTCGCCAGCAGTGACGAAGAGCAGCCGTTAACCGGCGATGAATTGCTCCAAGCTCATTTAAAAAAGTACAAGTTTGGGGGACCTGGGTATCAGGTACACTATCGGAAGAAACGTTCGGAGAAGTTGTGGCTCGCCTGGATGACCGGGTATCCAGAGCCTCCTCGTCCAGCCGTGCTCAAGCCAACTCGTGACGCCGTATTCCGAGCCTCGTTCAGATATCCAGAACACTAGTGCTGCAATGAATACTCCACGACCTCGGATAAAGGGACACGCCAGCCCTGCCTGGAACCGCCCGTTTGGTGTGTGTAGAGCACCCTACCAAGAGGCGTTGAGCGAGGAGTGATTGTGCGGTCTCCATATTTGCCGCGTCCTAGCCCATGGTCAGGTCCTAAGCCAGATCCCAGGCCAGATCATGAGCCATATGACGAGACAGATGCCACCTTTTGGGCATGGAGCATAGAGCCGCTGCCGCCACTGCCCGAGCCACCATTGCGTCTCCTGACAAGCGGACAACACCACGTGCGTGATATGTTTAAGGATCGCTCTACCTTTGACGAACGCGTGAGAACCTCCTGGTGTGGTTCTCCAGGTAAACTTGACGGCAGAGCTCCGAAAAGACCATTTAAACTTTCATCGGGAAGCTCATGTACGACATTGAATTCGGGACTCTCGGGACCTCCATCCCACCACCACCTACCTCTGACTCGCCTTGCGGCAAAACGGATGCCAGCCCGATCTAAGCACCCCCATCCGTTTGTTTGCCCGAAATATAACCCCTATTCCATTCTCATTACAAACATTCCTTTAGACTGCAAAGAGGAGCACTTCCGAGGTGCGATGTCTCATATGAACCTCCCGGAACCAACGGAATTTTTCTATGTCCATGATGCCAACGAGAAATTCTTGGGCTCGGCTTCCATGGCTTATTGGACGCCCGAGGAGAGAGCTGTGGTCGAGCATGAAATGCATGACCTAGAATTCATGGGACACAGACTCGAGGTTAAACGCTACATGCAAGAAAAATTTGATACCCTTGCGGAGGAAGATAGGAGAAAGCAGAAGGAAGCGAGTGGAGAGCTTGAAGAACATGAAGAAAGTGAAAAGCATGATCAGCTTCAAGAACAGCCCCGTACGTACCCTCTCACCTATCAGCAGAGTGCTCCCCACTGTCTATATTGTTATTCTTACCATGATTGTTCTCATTGATATCTTTGTCGTCGACAGGTCCCTCCACATCGGAACGGTCTCGCATACCTGAGAAATACCGAGTCCCCGTCGCGACTCGCTTACGAAGAGTGCCCAAGCATTCTCCACGTAGCGACTTCGCCATCGCACCTAACGCAACGGCCAATAGTGCTCATGTAAGCAGGGTACTTGAGGTGCTTCCGCAAGAGGACCTGCAAAAACATATGACGGTTCAGCGATGGGAACAACTATATCCCTGGAAGAGAATACACCGAATCTGCAAGGCTATGTCAGGTTTCTGGACAGAGGATGTCGGGGTGATTACTAAGCTGACGCCACCCGATAGGGAGTGGAGGTTTAGGGACATGCATGACAAGTATACTGAGAAGTTGATCGTCATACCGCAATTCAAAGGTAAAGTGGTTAAAGATATACTGAGTCGAACAGCAAAGAAAATAGCCGCTATGCAGTGGACGTGAAGGGGGTGAGACGAAGGGTTTTATGTAGAATATCTTATCAAACAGCGGGGGGCGTTATTTTTCTAAGTATATGATACAAACAGCGAATAGGGTCATGGCCATTCAAGGTGGTCAGAGGACCGAAAGTTTATACAGTTGTGTATAGGCTGTTGCCTTGTATTATATGTGTTTCGGGTTATATTTCGGACTTCACGCTGTAAAGCCCACCTTCGAGCCATTTTAGAACGTATACTGCTTGCCCGTGTTTCCTTCTTTTGCTTTCTTCTCTTCAAGAAGAGGTCAATCGCATCAATTCATCGGACGAATTCTCAGCCAATACTGGCTGCAAATTAAAGCGACTATTATTACAATACATGCGTTATGGCTATTGACGAGGCATTGATGTGTGACCATTATCATCATCATCATCATCGCTCCCATCTATCTTCCCTTCCTAGCAACCCATCGACGACGGTGCTTGGAATCATCCTTTCCTCAGTGTTTCCGTCGATTCATGGAAGACACACACACACGCCAATATAACGAGAAGCAACCAGATGATTCGCTTTGAATGAATAATCTGTGTGATTCGGATCGGGCACTTGTAATGCGGTCTTGCATATGGATATAATTCCTCGCAGGAAATAGGGACAGAATAGACAACGATGAAACGCCAAGATGATACCCTCTAGTCCTGACCGCCAAACCGAGTTAACCCTTCAACGCCTAGTTTGACCTGTATACGACAAATCGTATGATATTTCATGTCCCGCTCTATGCAATTCGTCATGAATAAAAGAAAAATGCCGTCATTAACTGCATGGCTGGTGGCTAACAATCACAAATCCCTCCTAGTCAACAGCCAGCGGGGAAGCGGACAAAGTTACAGCCGGATATAATATCTGAGTTCAGAGAGATTTAAGAATTGTTTCAGGTTTCTCGCTGGAACAGGTGAAGAGGTTGATATGATGATCACCTCTGGCGGCGCATCCTAGAATCATCCGGTGGGGGTGAAATGCCGTAGCGGCGATGGGAGAACTGCGGTTCTGTTGCAGAAAGCTCGAGTAGGGTTCCATTTGAGAAAGTTGGCGACCCTCAAGATTGAATACTTTGACAGTATGAGCAGAGGTACCGCTATAAGGGGTCAGTAATTATCTTTGTGTCTGATGTTAGAGTTACACTTACACTGAGAAAACGGGTAAATGCTCATGTACACTGGCAGTTCGTATGGTGTCACGCGAAGCTTCGATGACGCGGAGAGGGTTGTCCATTCGAATGTCCCAGAGTTTTACCTTTCCGTTGCGGCTGGCAGAAAGAAGCTCTCGCTGGCCACCGCGCTGCATGTGTACACTTCGTATCCATTGCTTGTCGGAGTCATCTTTCCATTTCTTAACCATCGATTCTTGAGGCCGTAAGCGAGTGTCGAAGACCCTTACAGCCCCATCACCGAACCCAGCCACAAATATATTTCCAGTCATTTGATCTGATGTTAGTGAGGTGACACATGAGCCTGATCGGGCGGGAATGTCTGTCACGCATGTCTCCGAAGCCGCCGCCCAGACTCGGATGACGCGGACATCTCCCGCAACAAGGACTCTTCCCGTTACTTGCTGCCAGTCAAATACCATGCCAGAGTTGACATTGCTCGGAACCATATGAGTCAGTGCCCTCCAGGCAGACGCCAGCTCGACACCTCTTGCGGAATCGTAATTTCGGTAGATCCTCAGTACGCCATCGGATGATCCTGTCATTAAGAACGCGGTGTCGTCCTCATTGATGAATTTCATGTCGCTGATCTTCGAGCCTTCAGGGTTGCCATTCGAAAAACGATGTAACCTGTTCTGCCTTTTCCAATCCCATACAAAAACAGTATTACTGTCATCGGCAACAGCAAGATGATCTTCGAATTGGTGGAACGTCATCTTGGTAGGTTGAGCACCGTTGTTCATGATACAGAGTTGGTTATTCCATCCATGCTTCTCGGCAAACGGTTTCTGAGGCTGTGTCTCTCTCAAGATAGCCTCGTTGCGAGACCGCCTCCAAAGGCGTGCATTGTATTCCGTGCTTCCAGGTTCTTCAGCCTCGCTGGGTTTCATTTGTGGTTCGCGGAAGTACTCGATGGACCAGTCCAGAAAGGTGCTTTTCAGGGGAAGCGATGGTAATTCGTGCGGATTACGTGGCTTGAAGTTACCAGATACCGGTTCATCAGCCACATGGTAATGGGCAGGTACATATGCTTGATCGTTCTGCTCTGGAGGAGCTTTCCAGTCAGCCGGATACCGGATCTTCTGGGATAGACTCCGGGTGAGCTCAGGAGACGGCAAAGGAGTTGAGTTGGCAGACTTGTCATCAGTGCCCCATATATTAGGCAGCTGGAACAAAAGACTGGCAGTTCGTTTTAGCAGCCCAGGGGAGGACTCGGAGTAACTGTTATAGGAAGTTGGTGCACTAGCAATGCTGTTGCGGGATATGGACGACTGCTTCTTGTGGCTCCGAGTCCTCCGGGCCTTTTTTTGAATTTCGTCGATTAAAATCTGGGCTTGAGAGCCGATCGAGGAGGCTAAGAGTATGTTGTGTACATAATCATTGATGATTGTCGCATCTCGCTGGACCTCTGGATGGGGGTCAACAGTTAGAACAAGGACGTGCTTCCAACAAGCCGCAAATACTGTGTTGAAAGACAAGCCCCGAGCAGTGGCTTTGATGTAACCACCTTCATCTCGGTTTTCAGGGCGAGCGTAGTGCATACCCATCTTATGATCCATGCCATCATCTGTAGGAGGATATTGAGTATACTC
Organism: Xylaria sp. FL0064; assembly: GCA_022593225.1. NCBI lineage: Eukaryota > Fungi > Ascomycota > Sordariomycetes > Xylariales > Xylariaceae > Xylaria > Xylaria sp. FL0064. Next base: position 748,214 of record JAJKLE010000017.1, on the reverse strand, counting down.
TTTCTCTTCTAGCAGCTGCTCGAAGGCCGCAACAATGAACTTATTCTCGTATCGAAGTACGAAGTTGGATAAGAATACCAGCAGCTCTTTTCGAACAAGCGGGCTTCCGTCATTGGCCATATCGAGTAGTGTCCACGCAATGGACTCCTCGATCCGGGCTACTTCGTCGGTCAAGTCCGGGATGCCCAAAAAGGTCGTCATGGCATGGACAACCGCTGCCCGGACTTCAGGGCAAGTGTCTTTGGTAAGTGTGGATAACTTCATGGGAGCATTCTCCCTGATCCCTCTCCATTTTGCATCGGGGAGATCATGCCACAGCTGGCTAATGCATAAACAAGCCCATTGTCGAAGTAAAACGTTTTCTTCGTTGTTAAGATGAGCTAGACAGTATGTCATGACGTCGGTCTGGTTGCAGACGACCTGACCAGGCTTGTATCCCTTGCACAGCATTGCTAGTACAAAGGCGCACATTGCCTTGTGCTCGTCGCTATTGACCACCGGAAGGCCTTCGGACGGTTTGAGTATTGCAGCGAAATAATTGTAGCCACTATCCTTGATGAGATCTGGTTGGCAGCTGATGTCGACTGCGAGAACTCGTGTCCAGATAAAGACCATGACCGGTTTCAACTCCGACGCAGCTGATTGCAAGAGCTTAAGAACGTAAGGGAAGATACCAATGCTTAAGGCAAGCTGAACCGCCCAGGGGCCAAGATCTAAGAATCTACCTAGGAGGATAAGAGCACGGACTCTATGTTGCTGGCTGAGCAACACCTGTAGCACAACAGGAAGCTGGTCTGGGGGCTTCTGCAACAGAGCGTCACCTCGACCGAGGTAAACTTCGAATGCAGTGAGTTGCTCGGCAAAGAAAGTCGAGCTCTGATATTCGTATTCTATAGCCTCACTTTCCTTCTTCTCTAGCATTGGTAGTTGAGCTAGGGCCAGATCAACGGCTAGATCCCAGCTTTCCCACAAAGGATGCTGATGGGTGTCCGGGAGTGCTGGATACGACTGCGGGTGGCACCCATAAACCATCATAATTCTCTGGGCAAGAATAAAATTTCGGAAGAGAGCAGCTACCATAAGATCTTGCCGGAAGAACTTCCGGAAAAGCTGCCGAGGTAGAGATGTCCATGCGATAGTATCGGTAATTGCAGTGAAGATCCAGTTCAGCTCACCGAGAGGTGTCCTACGCTCTTGTAGTCGGCCGGGCAGTTTTTTGGCTCGCTCGGGTGTTAGATTGGTTTTCAGGGGATTCTGTAACACGAAAAACCATAACGCCATCTCTATTGGTGTTGTAAGGCACGCGGTGAAAAGGTCGGCGGGAAGTAGAGGGTTTGTTGGGAGATTCTCCTTGACAGAGCAGGCTGCTAGGTGGAGATACGAGTCGTACTTAACCCGCTCATAGTTTGGGTCTGCGGCTGCAGTGGCTTGCTCTTCCTCTTCGTGTTTTTCTACGAAGCGATGGTAGTTATTGAGAATGTTGCCTGCTTCGGAACAATCCCAGACAAAGACAGTTGGTGACTGCAACCAATGCTGAAGGTCGTATAACGATATCGGAATATATTGAGTGTAGTTCTTATTAAAAACCCAGATCTCACCCGATGCCGTTGGCTTAGGAACGCCATGACCGTTGTAGTGCAGTAGGACTCGTTCATCCTTCGCATTCTTCCGGAGAGAAGTACAAAACTTCTTGGTCTCCTCGACTGAGGGATCGAGGTACTGCTTGTATCGTGTGCGGACAGAGATGTTTTCGTACTGTGCCTGTAGAGATTTTCCTATGCTCTCCAAGGCTTTCGTAGCTGGCGGCACGAAGGGATCTTGCCAAGCCTCAAGCTTGGCGCCTGGATTAGTCTTCAACTGATCAGGTGGCTCAACCCCTATGTTGAGACACACCGCGATAGCAGCCGAGACGGTTTTCAAGCGGTCTCTCATGCGCCAGTCCTCAATCTCGTAGTTTGGCGCCTTGGGCTGCCCGGTCGTTTCGTGACGTTTGTCGGTGAAATACATATACCAGTTCTACGATGCGTCAGCGGTATACCAGGTGTTGGACTAAGCGAGCTAATTAACTACGTCGCATCACGAAGGATTAAAAATATGTGACACACAGAAAACATGAAGTGCCATCGCTGGGAAGAGCTGGTGTTCGGTCGAGCGGAGGTAGGTGCATCCTGTTGGAAAAACAGGCAATAGGATGGTACTTATCATAGGAAAACCAGGTTCACTCACATTTGCCAGTTGCGATATGATATCTTCTGATTGATAGTGATCTTCGAATCCATGACGGGCGCCCCATTCATGAATCGGTTCACCAACAGATTCTGTGTCGTCACGTCGTACGACGTAGTCGCTCTTAGATCGTAGCAAGGGAGGCTTTGGGCGTTGGGAGCGGTCAACACCATCGTCCTGGGAGGTTATAATAGAGAGCTTCTTTTGATTGGAAGGACGTTCGATGCCCCTACGATCCGAATCGCTGCTGTCCACAGTGCTGTTTGCTCGACCGTTTGTTGATTCAGTCTCTCCTTTGCTTAGAGAAAGAGTTGGGTGAGTATCGCCACGCTCGGCGGCAGGCGCGCCATTTGTACCCAACCGCGAAGGCATGACAGCACCGGAGGCTGCTGGATTCAGGCTATTGCGCGTTGATCGTGAGGTAGTGCGACTCGGGGAGCTTGTCACGGAACCACGAGCGGGATTTTCGATTGTGTAGTAGGTGGATGAGCCAGCCGGGGGTCTGGACGGAGACGGAGGCGCCAGCTCGTGATGCTGCTGCTGCTGTTGTGGAGGATATGCGCTCGGGTGATAATGGTGCGCAGTGATGGCAGTCATGGTGAAGAAGCGCTGCGCTCGCAGCACAGGTACAACGCGCGCCGTGCTAGGCAGCTAGTCGGGGCCAGATGAAGGTAGCAAGCTACCCCTGGGCGAAAAGCGGTCGCATGGAGCAGTAGTGAATAATGCCTTGGGAGACGAGAAGAGTGTCAGAACGGGAGAGCAAACAGAGGTATTTTCGGGAAGGAGATAGATCGGTCAGGCTGAGCCGAGTCGGTGTGAGGGCTGGAAGAGCCGGGTCGCCCGCCCGAATCGACGTGACATGTGGCCTGGCGCGGCCTGGCGTGGTGGCCTGAATGCGCTAGGATAGGCGACCTAGATTTTTGACGAGATCTTTCTTCCCGGGCTAGGTGCGGTATGTCTCTCTGCGCCGACCAGCCTGCTCCTCCTACAGTATGGGTACCTACCTGTGCGGATGCAAATGATCAAGAATCCCATAGGACCGGAGGGAGTTCTATAGGAGGCACTGTACATATACATACATACAGGCCGGTATGTGCATGTAAGGGAGGATGTAGGTTGAGTTGGTAGTATGTAAGGTTGGCGGTGTCAGGGCCTCAGAACGTCAACATGAGTTGCAGTGCAGCAAGGAGCTACCCAGGTAGCAATCAAGAGTCAAGGTTGCATGTGGGGCTTCCGGACGCATTTCACCAATGAGAGCCTATTAAAAAGGTGCGCAAGTGGCTACCGTCGAACACAGCACAGATTTGGGTTGCTCAGACCAATCGATGATCAGGTAGGGTATACTTGTGCCTCCCGTGGTTTCGCTTGCGTCTTCTTTGTAGTAGAACATCGCGACCCATTAATCAGGTGACATCACATCGCACTTGGCACATTAGGTTTGTCTGAATGTCTAAACAACTGCGCATACAACTCGTATTTTCAGCCATTTTCTGTCCCAAGTACATGCACACCAGTCAAGTTGTTACTCAACTTTGAGTGGCATGTGACTTTCTATATCTTCAGATGAACAATGAGTTGTACCATATATACACATGCATATATCTGATATATATATATATACACTACCTAGGGTGTACTGTGTTTAATTATCTAAACAGAATGAATGCGGAAAACCTCAAGTGAAGGCTGTCAATTCTATTAGCCTTCAGGTATATAGAGTGGCAGGCATGTACTATCTATTTTGGCTAAGTGGATGTCAGTAGTGTATTCCAGCAACGGAAACTGGCCCACGTGCCAATAATCTCCCGCGTTTCAGGCTATCTTTTTGGGAAAAGTGGCTACTGTAGGTTAAGTACTCGAAGTACTTGCTGCTCGTTTCCTCCAGGAACTATTAGTAGGAGCACTGCACCCGACATTGGTGTAAGTAAGGCTATCTACATGTAGATAGTGCCCGAGTAGTATGCGCCGTCGTAAGCGTATAGTAGTATGAATATGAAGAACCTATCTCAGGCACCAGACAAACTCCATCTAATGCAACCAATTCTACGCACTACGCTTGTGCTAGATGGTAATGGGAGAAACCAGCTATCCTACCCTTGCCCTCTTCTTGTATAAGTAGGTACAGAGTATTTATACTCTATTCTACATTGTCACATGATATAAAACAGAAACCCGAGTACCAAAATCATCCGTTCGCACCAGGAAATAAGTGCAAGGAGCTGACAGGCTGTGGCTGTCTGATATCCGGGCCAATATTCGATGCATCTAAGCTGTAGAGCCCCATCGCGACTAGATAGGAAATGCATCGAGGTCACAACGATGGAGCCCCCATATTCCCTGCCCATCTACGAAAGCCTGTGAATAGAGACCAGCATGTGCAACAAGAAACGTAAGATTCCGGCACTTTTCGGCACTTTTCTAACCCAAGATAATCCGTCGTGGTTTTATGCGTACCAGCCAAACCCAAAATGTTTTTTAAGGGACGCTCCCTTTCCATGCGAGAGAGCAGAAGATCACCATCTTCCTCGTCTACTATATTTCATGCACAGTAACTAAACTATTACATATAAATGTACAATTCTCTGAAACGAGTTTGCCTTAAATCGTTGGGGATCTACTAGTATGCATTTTCTCTCTTTCAGTCTTATGGGACTTACTTACATGTAGCTATGAGTACGAAACTATAGATTTTATAATACTAGTAGCAGCGAGAATGGTAAGGTGAGTTCATATTGAGTCGCTTTATAAGAATTTGGTGAGACATGCCGCTGAGTTCTCTACTATCCTGCTCATCAGGTAGCTCATATGAAGCTAGGTAGGTGAAGTAGCCGCTTTGTTCCTGCGCTGATTCCGACTTTTTTTTTTTCCCTTTATATTCCTTGTAGGATAGGTGAGGGCTAAAGCGCATCGCAACATGTTGGTAAGTATATTAACCCGTACTATAAAACGGTATAACGCCCGATACCAAAAGAACCAACTCGATACACCTGCAAGACGTTCCCTGGCCTCTTCTTTATTTATTTTTTTATTTCCCCCTGGTCCTGCCATATTTCTCCCTTCCCACTAGTGTAGTACCTAGGTAGTGTGGACAGGACCCTCCAAGAGGTTGCATAACAAGTATATTTCACAGGTGAAATTGGTGATACTAGCCCGTTCGGCCCAACCTGGATCACCGTCAAGCCAATCACAGCCCGACAGCTCTGCGCTAAGAGGCTCCATATTTAGATGGGGAAGTCCCCCTGACTCCCAGCCCCCGAAAGTGCGAAAATGGAACTCGGCCAAGCAAGGTAGGGGCTTATAGTAGGTACTTGTAGCGCACACGCTCAGTACCTCTAGGTAGGTCCTCGCTGTGTCGCGGTGCCTTTCAGAGCACGCCCATTGTTCCGAGCGAGGGGAGGGGACCATCGGACGTTACACTAGCAAGTGCGCTGGGGCACCGCTGCTCCCTTCTCAAGCCCACCCCAACCATCCTGGGCTGGCGCTGCTGAATTTTGGGAAATTTGTCGCAGTCCCCGACCAACCTCGTCGCTGGCCTCTTCTCCTTACTTTCTCAATCATCCACGATCCTCCGACCCAGCCTGCAATTTTGTTTGTCTTTGCCGCGAAGCGACGCGCCCGGGCATGACCTGACATGATCTATCCATGAACGGATTCCCTACTTCCAGTCGTTTTTGGTCCGAACCCGCATCGACTGCGCTGCTCAATACCTCAATACCTTCCTGGGTCCGGAGCATGCAATCGTCGCCCGATTGTCTTTCTTCCCTTTCACGGCAAACGATCCTTTGCGCCTCGTCGGATTTGGTCACGCTCCCTCATCACTCGCGCTGCCCCGGCCTGTCACTGCGACTGGCCGAGCCGATACGGAGGCGTCTACCACGCGGATTTAGACGCTACAGCCAATAATATCGAGGCTTAACTCGTGCTTAGGACTCGGCTGTCGAAACCTGGCCCCTAATACAGACCGTATCCGGGTCTTCGGCTGTGGTTCGAGATCCAACCTCGCAGTTATCGAATCCCAGCCATTCCAGTTCTTCAGTTCCCATTCACGTTTCATCAACCTTGTTGCACACATTGTGCTACCACCCTACATCGACTTGACCTGGCCTGGGTCGACACTATCAATACCGCCCCGTTGCTCTCACGGGATAGATAGCAGGCTTGATCTCGACAGCTCGCTGAGGTCCTTTCTGGGGACTCGGCCTTAGTTCCGACATGGCTTTCCTTTTCAAGTCAAAGAAAAATCAGGATAGAAATATAGCAAGTCGAGATGGTCCTCCAGTGGGGATCCAGAGTCCGGCAGGGCGCATAGCAAGAGACGAAAAACATGCACGCGCTACACCCACGGGTAGTCTACACTCCTTGGAGGAGAGCGGCGGAAGCCCCGATATCGAGAAATACGCTGCTCGGCGGGCTGGTCAGCAAGACCAACCGCAACAACAGACGAGTGATCTGCCTGTATGTCTCGTGTATCCAGGTCTTGTCACTTATTATTGACTGACATCCTTCCCAGTTCCGTAATGCACCTCCACAGAATGTCAACGCATCGTTATACCCGTGGTCGCAGCGTCGCCTGAACTTCACTTCCAACGTCCCTAGCCCGTTTCCACGATATGGCGCCGCAGTCAATTCCATCTCTTCGAAAGAAGGCGATATCTATATCATGGGTGGTTTGATAAATAGCTCGACGGTTAAGGGGGACCTCTGGATCATTGAGGCTGGAGGTAATTTGGCATGCTATCCCCTGGCAACTGCCGCGGAGGCCCCCGGCCCGAGAGTCGGGCATTCATCCTTACTCGTCGGCAACGCGTTTATTGTCTACGGCGGAGACACAAAGATTGACGAGAACGATGTTCTGGACGAGACTCTATATCTACTTAATACATGTAGGTATCAATTCTTGTTTTGCTACAGCGACATGCCTCCTCGCTTCATACCTTCCCTTATGCGCCGCGCCTAGCAACCAACGCTAACATTCCTCCTTTTTCTTCCATTCAGCTACGAGACAATGGTCCAGAGCGTTGCCGGCCGGCCCCCGACCATCTGGCCGTTACGGGCATTCGCTGAACATTGTAGGATCAAAGATATATATTTTTGGAGGTCAGGTGGAAGGGTATTTCATGAACGATCTTTCTGCGTTCGACTTGAACCAATTGCAAATGCCGAATAATCAGTGGGAAATTCTAATCAAAACTTCTGAAAATGGGGGAACCTCAACAGGAAAAGTCCCCCCCGCGAGAACAAATCATTCCATGATTACTTACAATGATAAGATGTATCTGTAAGTTGCCAAGGTTTCGGCTTGATTCGCTTGCCTCTACTAACGGTGATAGCTTTGGCGGGACAAATGGCTTTCAATGGTTTAACGATGTTTGGTGCTATGACCCTCCCATCAACAAATGGTCTCAGTTGGATTGTATTGGTTATATCCCATCACCGCGAGAGGGACATTCGGCCGCTCTCATAGATGATGTCATGTACATCTTTGGCGGCCGGACCGAGGAGGGAGCGGATCTTGGAGATTTGGCCGCTTTTCGGATTTCATCACGTCGTTGGTATACATTCCAGAACATGGGCCCGACGCCTTCGCCTCGGTCTGGTCACAGCATGACGGCCGTGGGAAAGTCGATTGTCGTTGTGGGAGGAGAACCGAGTTCCGCTACGAACCAAGTCAACGATCTTTCTCTTGTCTATGTTCTTGATACAACTAAAATCCGCTATCCTAACGATGCACAAATACAGTCCAGCACACAAAAATCGCAGCAAACAAGGAGGCCGAGCGGTGAATCCGCTCCTAGTCGTGGACCACCCTCTCGAGAGGGGTCGAATGGCCCAGATCCGAAAAGGCTTCCCGGTGGCCCGGCGAGCCCTACTACCCGAGGCGCAAGCGGAGCGGACATGAGCGGGCCGCCTCCGGTCAGCAATGGTATTTCGAAGCTTCCACGAGCAGCAGGCGCTTCCACGCCTTCTGGCCCACCTCCACAGGGACAACCTCCGCGACCAACTGTCGACACGAACAGTGCAAACCGACGAATGCGAAATACCTCAATCGAACGAATTGAAAGAGAGGCTGCTGGCGTCGGGCCAACTTCTGCCGGTAGCGTGACACAGTCACCTGTGTCTCGGGAAGCTGTTAAAGAAGAGAGCCCAATCACCAATGGTCGTAGGACGCCTAACCAGCAGCCCAGAAGCGGTTCGAGAGCAGATGTTGTCTCAACTGATTTGTCTAAGTCCAAGCCGTCTCGGCAAGCTCGCGGTCAAGGTTCAGTTGACAGCAATACTGAACCGACCCTTAAAAGTGTCGCCAACCGCCCTTCTTCACCTCCGCCTCCAACTCGTCAAGCAAGCAACCCTCTGTCGCGGAGAGGCTCTAATAGAAATTCGCAGACAGTTGCTTTGCTGAAAGAGCTAGATTCTGCGCGCAATCGAAATGCGTGGTATGCGTCAGAGCTTGAATTGGCCCGTAAAGCGGGATATACATCTAATGCTTCGCTGAGTCCTGCGCTTGAGGGGCGAGGAGCCGAGACGTTCGATGACGATGACAAGCCCCTGATCGAAGCTCTTCTAGCTATGAGACAAGAACTGGCTAACGTTCAGAGCTCTGTAGACAAGCAAGCCGTCCTAGCTGCGAAGCAGATTGCCGAAGCAGAACGACAGCGTGATGCCGCAATTCGTGAGGCCGTCTATGCTAAAGCGAAGATGGCTGCTCATACTGGAAGTGCAGCGAGTACGCCACAAGCTGAGACGGACCGTAATGCGGATGTCAATGATCACGGTGCTGAACTGAATCGTAAGCTCGCTGCAGCGTTGAGTCTACAAAAGGAATTCCAGGCCAATTTGGCACGTGCTGGGTCTGATCTTGCGGCTGAGAAGCGTGCACGTCAGCTTGCAGACGAGACGCTAAGTGCGACACAAAAGCGGTTGACAGAGTTGGAGTCTTATAAGCAAGAAACCTCTTCTGAAATCGAACGGCTCAGAGCGGAATTGCATATTTCCCAACGCGAAGCACGGGAACAATCTATCATTGCTGCTGATGCAGTTGCAGCTACGAATCTGTTGCGTATTGAGAAGGATGAGTTCGAGGCCAAGTACAATGAGGCCGCTGGAAACAACGAAGAAAAGGATGCGCTGGAGTCTTTACGCAAAGCTATTGCTATGTCAGCTGATATAAGGAATCATCTTGAGCGGAAATACGACGAGGAGCGCTCCCAACGAGAGGCTGCTGAGACAAAATTAAACAAACTCAAGGCTGAGCATGAAGCAAGCACAGCTGAGTTAGTTGCGGTCAGCCAGCGGTTACGAGATGCCGAAGAACTTGCTGAACGAAGCGCGGCAGAAGCTCAAGCCCACCGTGAAGCCATACTCTCTGGGCTAGAGAAGCTCACAAGCGATCCGGGCAAGGTCAGTCGAGTGGACGCAGAACGCATCGCCGTTCTTCAGAGTCAAGTCGGCGAGGCCAACATCCTGGTCAAGAAGTATCAGCAAGAGGCTGATGCCGCTGCTGATAAGCTTCGCAGTGCTGAGGAACGTATTGCTGGGCTTGAAGCGTACCAAGAGCAGTCGAGTAGGGAGGGTGTCACTATTCGCAGACAGTTGCAATCTGCCCTGAAAGACACCCAGTCACTCCAGGCTCTGAACTCAGACCTCAAAAACCAATTAGCAAACCAACAGCTTGAAACTAACGCCATGACCGTGCAATACAACACGCTCAAAAACATCCTCGAAGAGAGAGGTATTAGCCCTACGGGCCTTTCTCGTGTGAGAGGCATGGGCTCGCGTACGAATTCTCCAGATGTAACTCGTGCTGCAGAGCTCGAACGGCAACTCGCCGAAGCAGTCGCGACGCATGAAGAGACGAAACAAAGTTTCATGGCCCAGGCACAGGAAACCGAGGCAGCTTATCGTGAACGCATAGTGCAGCTCGAAAACGACTATCAATCTGCTGTTCATTATGTGAAAGGCACAGAGAAGATGCTCAAGCGGATGAAGGAAGAGCTAGCCAAATCGAAGGCGGATAATACTCGTTTGAAAAACGAGAATTTCGATTTAGAAGCGCGAGTTGGCGCTTCCGATAACTCAGTTGCAACCGATTGGGAAGCCGAACGGTCGACCCTGGAAGCAAAAGTGCATACGCTTGAAGAAGAGATGAAAGCGTCTTCAACACATCTCGAGCAGCGACTGGCCGAATTGCGAAAAGAACTCGACACTGTTAAAAGTGAGCGCGACAATGTCACAAAATCGAATGAGAGCTACTTGCAACAATTGACAGCTCGAGAGAAAGAGCTTGATCAGCTACAGCAAGAGAACGCACTTGTGGAGAAACGAGCCCAAGAGGCCGAAGAGAAAGTTAGTCTCCTTCTTGACCAAGTTGGAACTTCAGTGGGCAACTACCGAAGGCGGAGTCGGATGAACTCTGATCCAAATGCCAACACTCCGACAATGAATGGCAAAGGACACGCCCGGCAGGAAAGCTCAGAAGCTGAGAGCCTCTATGAGGAGTTTGGCGATGCCAGAAACAGTGCAGCTCTGGAAAACCTAGCCAGTGAGCTTGATATGCTACGAAGCCACTGGGAGACGAGAAACAAAAGCTATCGCCTTTCAAATGCGTTTGATTTTGAGACTCCCAAGAAAGATGACGAGGGCCATGGTCTAGGACTTAGTGAAAGCCTGGCCGACTGGAGAAAGCGACTTGATACAGAAGAGCGCGAAATCGACGATCGAGCGGTAAAGAGCGGTAGTGGTCAATGAGCAGTAATGGCTGCCCTTGCCACCACTTGGCTCTTAGTCACAGAGAGTGGTAATTAAATTCGTGACTTTTGACGAAATGAAGGAGACGATACCCTGTATATTCCATTACGGCCCTTTGCGTTGCGTAATGTGTAACACGACATGTTATGGCATTTATCATTCTATCCTCTTGTTTTCTTGTTTTCTTAATGTTTTGAGCTTCAGGTCTCGTGACTTTTAGTTCCGTTGGTCCGTGATGCGGCGTCCTCTGCCAACAACTATTCGCATTATTAATTGACGCATCTACTATTCCCCCCTTTCCGCTTCGTTGCCCTTCCTTTCTTGTCCTCTCCACAAACGGCATCCTTGCCATGAGCAGCCTACAACCTGGTCGCATGAGCGCAGCGAGGATAAAAATGAACATCCTGAATTTCCCATTTACGCACTCTACGGCCGAGACATCAGATGGAAATCGTTATTCCAATTCACGGTCTTCACCCGTGAGGTCTATTGTATAATTCCAGCACAGCTTAGCTGTCACGAAGAAGATAATGACTTGTTTCTCTGTCTAAGTGACCAAAATCACTGTGCGATTTTCGAGTCTAAATGTGCAATAATTATATTTAGCAGCTAAATGAGGAATGAAGTTCTTTCCTGGTTGATTTAAGTATTGCCTTGTTACGCCCTGTGAGAATGTGCCCTTTACCATTCGTCCATCTTGAGATAGTCCGTGCCGAGCACGAGACACAGATCGTCTACACGCTGTTCTTCACCCCTCTTCCCTTTTGTAGAACTAAACGTCCGAGATAAAAATGTGTAGGATGTGTCAAACGTACCTGGACTGCCCATGTCGCAGCATTCTCCAGGTACTACAGTAGTACTAAAATTATGCTCAACTACCCTTCAGACACTCAACACTGTCCTACTCTTTATTCACTGCTCAGGGACCCAAGCCTCCTAGCCTAGCAGGATTTCTGCTCTAGATTCGACTGAGCTTGAGCGACGCAACTAGAATGAGCAGTTCTAACTTATGTCTGCCGAGATATTCCTCTGTCTCTCCTCTCGTCTTCTCTACTTCCCACCATCCACGGATTACGCAATTAGATTCTATATCTGCTCTATCAAGAGTCAACATCATGAGGAAGGCCTTATTGACCACCTAGGTAGGTTTTGGGGATGAGAAATAGCGCGGTCGAAAAGGAATGGATGACATTGGCAATGGAACGCCTTCCCTGCCAACAATTTATATCGTGCCACCTACAGTTAAGCTTTTCAGGGTCGACAAGGTTATAACCACCATGTTTATCCCCTCGTTTATCCCATACTTATACCAGCTGACACAGCACACGACGAAGCTGCTACATACGTGCGTAATCTTCCTTTTCTAATTTTTGGTCAACCGTGCAAGCCTGTTGGGACTTGTAAAACCTAACCTACTTGCTGTACTGCACGAGGTTGAGAGAAGATTCTATCTAGCTCGCAAGGAGCTCTTTTGGTGAGTTAGCCGTTGGTCTCCAGTGTCCAAAGATAGAGGCCGTCAGGATTACCATACGGTGCGATGGACTCTTCGCCTTTCGGCATTTGCTATCGTCTATATCCATTTGCGTCTAAGTCGTCGATTGATAGCACAGACCTGCACTCTGTTACGAGTCGTTCATCTAATTCTATATGTTGTGCTCTTAAACCAGATTCACCTTAGGATCTAATAACTACTCGAGGATCATCGAAGACTCAACCGGTAGGATCTAGGAACGATATACAATGGATATAGAACTGATATCTTAATATACATGCATACATGCATGCATACATATTCGTATCACATTTCCCAAAATAGAAAATCTCATGTCCAACCCAAATATCGAAACACGCGCATTTATTCTCTCCGCTTCGAAGATCTACCCTACCAACCTACCTACCTAACAGCATATATAGAAACTCCATATCATACACCCCGCAAGATCTAAAACAGAGGACCCGACAAGTGGCTTGCTTACTTGCATTTCTTACTGCAGCCAACCTGCAAGACACCGCCACAGTGCCGCGGGAAGACCGGGGTCTTGTACGCATAGCGGCAAAGCAGGGGGCAACCCGTCCGAGACGCGATCTGACACACGCGATGTGCATCTTCCGTGTCCCAGATGGCGCTGGCAGAGTTTCCGATTCAAGCGAACTAAATGAAAGGGAGAGAGAGCGAGGGAAAGAGAGATGGAGACATGTCGGGCATTCTAAATTCCAAGTTGCTATGCATCCGCTTATCGAAGAGTTGTTGGCTCACTGGTCAAATAAAATAGGACGGTGAACTGTCTATATGCTGGAAGTGTGCTTGTTCAAATTCGTGCCTAACTGATTAACTATGTGGCAAACCCACTCCAACTCAAAATGAACATAAAAGTAATAAAACGTTGAAAAAGATACAAAATAGCCCCTCTAAAAACCAAAGTATATGTTATGCAACACAGTGGTGGCAGGTATCCAGTGCCGAAGCCAGCCCCCGTGATTAGGAATATAGTCGTCTCGTCAAACCCGCATCCCCCCATTTTCTAGATTCTTTGATAGGCCAGAAAGAAACTAGGGTGGTGATAAATGCTTCTCAACGGACATATAGTAGAATACATACAGCCGACCTAGACAGTTGGCCACCACAACGCCCATCACCAAATTAAGGTATGACGCTCAGACTCGCCGGTAACCTTGCCCACAAGGTCCCTTGGTTATTGCCCAGCAGATGAGACACACTGCTGTTGCTGCTGCTGGCAATCGCTTACTGTGAACCCGGCTTGTCCGGAGTTGGCGGCGTCAGAGCAAGCGTTCTGCTGTATATCACAACTACGCTGGATCGCGGCTCCTTGGTTGACGAAGGTGTTCCCGTTAACCGCGAAGGGTCTCGAAGAGTCACCCGAGTTGGTGACAGCCGGGGCAGCTATGCCGCCTAATGCGCCGCTATTCTGCGAGTTGTTAGCTTGATTATTGCCGGTTTGCGCCCCCGTTGAGGAATTACTGTTGTTCTGTCCCTGGCCCTGGCCAAATTGGCCACCATTTTGACCGAATTGACCATTGTTCTGGCCATTCTGACCGTTCTGACCGTTTTGACCATTCTGGCCATTCTGACCGTTTTGGCTGTTCTGACCAGTCTGTGCACCGTTTTGACCATTTTGACCGTTCTGAGCATTCTGACCGTTTTGGCCATTCTGGCCATTTTGGTTGGCTTGACCGTTTTGACCATTCTGGTTGTTGTTTCCGTTGTTGCCATTGTTGCCAGTACCGCCGCCGACTAGGTTCATTAGCTAGCGACTCACGGCAAGGGAATGGTAGAAAAGTAGAAGATTTTAATAAGGTGTAGTAAGCACATACCTGTGAATCGGACGCAGTCATCCTGGGCACCACGCTGGGCAACGGGCATAAGAACAGGTTGATGGTTGGCAGCAGAGGACATGGAGCAGAGACGGTAGTTACCAGCAGGAAGCCCACCAGCAACGTCTGCTGACAGGAGACCTTGTCCATTACCAGCATCGTTAATACCCTTGAAGAAAGCGAATTGCGTCGCATCAAGGGGCGTAGTAGGGTTCAGTGAGTTGCCGAGATCCTGAACAGTTACGTGTGTGTGACCAATGATGTTTCCAGAGCCATCCAGATCCTGAGGCGCTGTGTAGTACGTGGTATCGGCATTAGTGAAAGTGCCGGGAGCGAAGTTAGCGACCTGAACCTGGATCTGGAAGTCCGTGTTGGCATCAATGTCATCACCGTTCTGTGGGTTCACAAAAACGCTCGAGACCATGTTAGTCTTGGCAGGAATGTTGCCCATCACTATAAGCCGTTAGAACTTGAATAAGTCAAGAGGGTTAATAGAGAGTTGTGAAAACTTACCAACACCATTGCAGGAGCCTGCCGTGTTTTGAAGACCATTGGTCAGGGTTTTGCCCGAGCAGAAGTTGATGAAGTTGGCATCGTCTCTACTTCATGTTAGGATATATTACTAACTCAATAATGACCGTCAATTCGTTACTCACGTTGCGGAAGCAGACTCGCCAGATGCCGTGTCCGGGTCTCCGTCAGAAGCGGAACCGGTTTGGACAGCATCGGCGTTCAGGGTAAGGGCAGCCTGATTACCGTCTATAGCTAAGCGTTAGCAAGCCTCTTGCTCGATAATCACAGCCTCTTTCATGAGGACGCTTGCAACTTACTGTTGCCGTTGTTCTGGCCGTTATTGTTGTTACCCTGGTTTGCCTGGTTGTTGCCCTGGTCTAATGTTGTTTAGTATACGGAGAGAGCTGTAGAGAAAAAGAACTCACTCTGCCCGTTTTGTCCGTTTTGTCCGTTCTGTCCACCGCCATCTATAGCAACCGGTCAGCTTACTTCTTGGTGTATTGCACGTCTTGATTACTAACTGCCACCAAACCTATTGGCTTGAACATCCTGCCGGCTTTGAAGGGATCGGAGCGCTCGGCGGTTCACGATGTTGTCGAATGGACGGTGGATGGCAGAAGCTTCGGCGATAGCCGTAAGGCTGAGGAGCCCGAGAAGAACGCTCTTGGTCTGCATGGTTGCGAGTTTTTTTTATGTATGCGATGAGATACTTGGCAACGGTGAAGTCCCTTTACTACCCTGGTTCGGAGGCAAGAAGTGAAGTGTTTGTAGAAATGGTTCCAGACCGTTTTCGAATAGTTGAAAAAAGAATGTGTCACAGACAGTGAATCGAAGTAGGCTAACCACAGTAGCTATCGAAAGGAACGAATGAACGAGACACTACCAGCGCATTATTCAGAAGGAAAAGAAAGGATGGGAATCCGAGGTGAGAAGACGGCTTAAAGAAGAGAACTGGATTGGATTAAAATGAGTGGGAGAGAGATGGCCAAGACTTTTCTCTTATACTTAGCAGCCTCTGGGGAGACATGACAGGCAGGCTCCTCGGACGGCCAGTGCTTCGAGACCAGGAACGACATCATAATCCCCTTGCAGGTCAGGGACTTGGAAAGGAGCAGTATCCACAGACTCAAAACAAAATGGCAGACGGTAGCACGGTAGCTGAGGCGAGCAAATGACAGGGTCCGCCAAGGAGTCTTTGGATCCCGGTGGTTATAGGAGCAGGGGGGCAGGGCGGGAGGAGTTCTCTCGAAGCCCAAGCTGCATCAGACTGGGCAGGGGTGTAGGAGAGCTTAATCGAAGCTCGTACAGAGGCTACTGTAGAGACTGCGGCGGGATACCGGTTGAAGCACTCGAGAGCCCACCCACTCTGAAGTACCGGTATACAGCTGTGCTGGCGGGACACTACCGCACGTCACGCAGAGCGGCCGACCGGTTGATTGGCTCGAGAAGTTGGGATGGAGATTTGGGGTATCAGACGGGCCATGTTGGCAGGCCAAGATGGGCGGCTGAAGACCTTCTGACAGCCAGTAGAAGACTGCATTGCTGGATTACACTATCCAATACTACGATGCCACTAGACCGCTTGGCCAAGATCAACCGCTACGAGAAGCGAAACACCTAGGCTGTAGTGTTCGTTTTGGTTGCATTAGCAAAAAGGAAGCTTCAGATCAGATGCGCGACTTGATCCTACACGCAGGTACATCGTATTAACGTAGCGGCAGGATGTGTGGATCTGAGGAGAATGGATGGCACAGGGGATCTGGGTATGTCATCATCATCAATCATCTCAATATCGACGTTTGATACCTGGACCTTGAGCTGTCAACTTGGTATTGGTTCGTGTAGCGCACTGTCGCTGCGGATAGCGAAGCCTCCTTGTGGAGCGACGCTAAATTGAAGGAATTAAGGAGACTGCTGTAGACTCCATGTGGTTACTGCAAGCATTAGACAGATAGCTTATCGATTGCCGAGACCCGGCATCTACGGGGTGACCTGGGGGTGGGGCGCCAGGAGACCGGCCTCTTGAGGCTCCAGACGTCGCAGATCCGCCTGGGCAGACTCCACCCTGCAGCAGGCCAGCCACTCAAAAGACGGCGCTCCCCGGCCGACGGGGTCACTATAGCGTCTCATACAGGGGGCTCTGATGCGAAACGCCCCGAGGAGCCTCCCAGCACTTTGTTTTCTGCTAGCGCGTTAAAATTACAGTGATACATGTATGTAAAGTGCACTACATACGGGCGCGTAGAGAGAGACCTGGTCTATGATCGACTTTTCGCTGCTTCACCATGATATCGTCAAGTCACGTCGTTTGTTTCTACTTTGATCCCCCCCCAGCGTTGCCCCAAGACACGATCTGGCGCTTGGCGTTCTGTCGATTATCGCTGTCGTCGATCGCTGGGATACCTAAAAGCCGGTCGGAAACTTGTTTGTGCTGTCCCTTGTTTTGACGGAATGCCATCTCAAATTGCGAAACTGTCACTCGCGCTTCTGTGCTTCTGTGCCTCTGTGTATGTGCTCGCTTGTTCGATGATTTACCGCACATTGTGCCCAGACATGAGATCGACGTTGCCATGACCTCCCGGCCGACCAAAACATGTTCTTCACGCGGTCGCCGAGAGCTGGCGTGCGGGATACTGCCGCATCGCACGCACCGTATCGTGTGTTAATGTTAATGTGCGCATGGCTAAACCTGCATCGTCCCTCATATTAAGTAGAGCATACGGACATGATATGATAGAGCATAATAGTATTCCCTATTCCCTCTTTCTTTGATGCCTACGCTGAACTTGTTGGTGTCTACCTCTTTCCTCTTCTAGCAACCGTCACCAAGGCACCTGATCTTGAACTAGCTGGTCCGTCTCCTTCGAGACCACTTCAAAGAAATTCAGCGGATGAGGGATCAATCAAAACCCGTTAACTGAAGCTCGCCTCGAGGCTCGATGTAGTTGTTTTACGGTCCCACAAGCGCCGTCTCGTGGCTGAACACCCTTTAGGTTGGTAAGCATCACGATATGCAGGTACCGGTAGTGTCAGGACGATGAAACCACCATAGTCTATCGCCCGCATTATCTCCGGAGCAGTTACCCTGCGCCGCTGTTAACTCATATAAGGAAGCCCCAAGGGCCCAGCCTCCTTTACCTCATCTCGTAATTCAGCTTGCTACCTTACCTTTCTAGGTCTGGGTACCCCTGTTATTCGCTCGGTCGAGTTAGCCGAATAAACAGGGGACTAAATGAGCTCCTTACGAGTGGGTTCGTGCTCCTTTTTTCAACTCGAACCGGTTGAGATGGAGCTCATAAGGTTAACTGTAGATAGACGTAGTACAATGTGGTGACTAATGATAACGACCGCGAAGAGGGAATATTGCACTATACTTAGACTATGATGCGCTTCAAAATCACTTCTATAACGTCGAAGTTTGATATAATCACGAACCTCGTGTATGGCTGCTGAGGGCCCATTCCAAACTTAGGGTGAAACCACAACCCCTACCCGCGTACCAATGCCGCCTTTGCTCTGAACCATACCCGTCACCATCGCTTACACTAGCGTACCAGTCATTAGGTTAAGTTAGTGTAGATAGCTGCACTACATTTACCTCGGTACGGAGTAGGCATCATCTCTTTCTACCTTGCGTACTGTAAGTTTGCAAGCGGAGCTGTTAAACTCCCCTGTGTAGATCTGATGAAAAAATCTCTCAAATTTTCAGATGATAGGGTCGGCAATCGGCAACCTCTATTGTAACATGAGGTTGAGCTGGTTGTTTCGACATTGCTAGTGAGGAAGTAGTAGACGCCCTCCTCTCTGTTCCCAGATTCCAGATATTTAGCCGCTCTCCGGTATACCCTAGTCATATGCCATTCAACCTTCCTCTTTCTTCTTAGAGATGTCAGCTTCGCTGGACAAGATGTTGCAAACCACATCCCTTCTCTAACGCCGCAGCAATAGTAGGTTTCGAGCAAGCGCTAGATTTATGAACAGAATTACTGTATGAGGAAATCGCTATAAGAGTTTCCAGACGGGTTTGTTAGTTGGGATGAGACGATCTTCTAAACCCAGGTTTCCGTCCCCTTATTCAAATTCCTACGTTGCAGGGTCATCAGGGTAGCGTTCGTAAAAAGACTGCCGAGATCCTCCTTCAGGGGAAGGGGCGGGGACCAACGTGTAAACCTTCCTCTCTAAAGGTAAACTCGGCACAGCCGGCCTGCCTTCCAGAAGAATCCTCATACCAAAGCGGCGTAGTATGTTTACAATCGATATCTGTGGTGACTCTGCTCCAAAACGATACATCACTGGAGGCTGCTGTTACAACTCGCCTACATCCTCTTCGCCCCTTAACATCCTCTCCGCAATAAGATCCAACCACGCCGCAAGGCGGTAGCCTGCTTTCGCGACTTGCAGTTCAATTACAGGCGCCGCTTTCTCGAAGTACTCGCCCGCGAGCTCTTGACCAGCAATGGCTACGGGCCCCTCTGGGAAAACTGATAGATCCGAGTTAAGCTACTGAAATCTCGCCGAGAAATGACATGGAGACGTTTTGGGAACTTACCGTGAGAACAGACATAAGTATTGGACTCGTTGGCCCACACCATCGATGTCGCGATAGGATCGTCGAGGAGCATCCCGTCGATCCACGAGGCCCTATCCATCACGTACTTTCCCGATTCGATCTCGTCTGTGAGATCCGTGGCCCACCGAAAGGCGTTATCATAGGTTTTCCTTCGGTTGCCCCCGAGCATCTTCTCCGCGATGCTCGAGTCCCATACATGATGCACTAGATGATACGGTGTCGTTAGGCATTGCGTTTCTGATTCTAAGCGAAGCGTAATAGAGCGACCCTTCATCAGGGGAGGAGGGAAAAATTGTAAAACAAATGAAGAGAAGCCTACAATTGAATTCATGCCCTTCCCAATTCACATGAATGCCGTTACCGCCTTGCGCGACGTTCTCGACATGAAGCGGTTGATGAATATCGCCAACAAAATGGATGACGAACTTAGCGGCCTGGTTCCTCCGCCAGGGCCACAATGTCGGATCTAGTAGCTGGGAAGTATAGTTCTGAAGCGAGCTGACGACGCAGCCCTCGGCCTTGCAATCGCGGACGAAGTCGACGCCGCAATACGTCGGAGGGTCGTCCTTGGCGTCGATGAAGTGGAAGTTCTTGCTGAAGCGGCCCCATTTGGTGTACCGGATGCTGTCGGCCCACGTCGCGACGCCGGCGAGGTAGTGCTCCGTGTCGTTGCGCAGCAGCTCCTGGAAGTAGGTCGTCGTGCTCTCCTGCACGAAGTTGCTGGCGATGTAGGCGATCGTGATATGGCCCAGACCTATGCACCGCCGTGATTAGCCATCTCGCTTGACGCGCATCCAAATGTTAAAGAAATTCTATTACTGCACTTACTGCCCCAGGCAATAGCTCCCGGCGCCACTGAAGCGCCAAGAAGGAGAGTTCGAAGATCAGGTCGCATGGCTGCTTTGTCTTATAACGATGATACCTCGAAGAGAAGATCACAAGCGCTAGTTTGAGCAGAGATCGATTAAGTACGTTGATTATTCAATATTTTTTAGTCTACAACATCTAAGTCAAGTTCTGTAGTCTAAAAAAAGTTAAATACAAATAGGTGCAATAAAGTGTAGCAGTCGCGGCCATGTTTCTGAGCTCATGCGTGGTTGATGGTGCACGCATGGCATTCTATCATTGGCAGCAGGGTCAGTTATAGTGGTTGGCAAGGGAACGTGACTCAGGCGGGTGGCCATGATTTGCTCCCGTTGCAAGGCTCAGCTGATGCTGGGTGATCTGCTGCGGCTTCGCTGACGATTCGCTCATCACCCACTAAATCTGAAATGGTCAATGACAACGGGCCGTAAGTACTTGTACTAAGTTCCTAAATCTAAAGGACCTTTTATTTACTTATTCTCTTATGGTGAAACTGTTGCCAAATACCAGTAACAGTAAAAAACATACTGTACATAATAGATCTCGTACTGTGCCCAACCAATAACATACCTCAGTGTATGGTAATTGAGTCCTTCTCAGTGGTTGAAGCCCTCTTTCTAGTGTACCTAACCCAGCGCGGGATAGGCATGCACAGCAGCTTAGGCGGGTTAGCCTACGGCCTAAATTGGGTCAAGCCAACCAAGTAGATCGCTTGGTAACACTGCTGCAGGTGAGTCAATGAGGGGACCCTGGTTGCTGGTAATGCAAGCGACGTCACAGCAAGGCTCCCAGCTAGTTCTAAGCATGTGCCCTTACGTTTTTAGGTATGCATGCAGAGTACGCCTGCACCCTTTTGATACCAAACGTCTGCGGCTAGCAAGGCTATTGTCAATTGATCAACGAAAAGGAAGAAAAATACTAGTAAGTCTATGTATTCTTTCCCAGCGGCAGACTCATCAGTAATCGAGATATAGGTACACCTCATTCCGAAAGCGCAGTGCTAAATGATCAGCGCTAAGCTGTTTTCGGCATCGCATGCAATGAAATGCACGCGACCCAGCCCAGTCATGTCCGCTTATCTCTACACTACTCAAGTCAGTAGCTTGAGAGATAAGAAAACACTTTGTTCAGACCCCCCTACAGACAGTCCACTACAGTCCACCATAGATGCCAACACCCCCTCTGTTAGATCACTGCTAGTGACCTGCCTGTACTGTACCACTCCCTCCTCCTCTTCAGCTGACCCTTTATCCTTCGCCCGATGATAAGGTATCTCTTCTTCAGTCTTTTCTCTAAGCCACCCACATGATACCGCCTTCGTCTTCATATACCGGTCGCTCCTTGCTGTGATAAGGACCGCTTTTCGAAGACGAAGATGCTCCCGCTCTCTGCCTTTCCACCCATACCGAATTCGGGGATTCAAGCCTCTGATATCATGTTATCGCAGAGTCTGTCCGTCAACGAGGCCCTCTCGGGCATCTTCGGCAGCGTGAGCTTGACAGCATGGATTTGCTTGTTGGTACGATCGCCGAAACAAAAGAGAGAAGAGTCTCGGATCCACCTTGCCGGAACTGACAATGCTTTCTGTAGATTCCCCAGCTCATCACGAACTACAAAGCTAAGAGTGCCGAGGGGTTGTCTATGGGATTCTTAGCTATCTGGCTGTTTGGTGATGTGACTAATCTTAGTGGTATGATCTCACTTATTCCCGTCTTTACAGTTTCAAATTGCGGTTCCTTGAGTCCCATGCCTTTATGCTTTTCTCGTCGCGAAATCTAATCGTAGACCCTTGTCGCCCAGGTGTCTTCATCATATCAGTGCTTCAGTAGACTCAGACACCCAGGCTAACATCCTACCCTCTGTCTAGGCGCTCTTGTAACTGGTCTTGCCCCTACCGCCACAGCATTAGCAGGCTACTTCTGCCTTTCTGACCTTATCCTCGTTTCGCAATGCGTATACTATAATGTGCGCAATGCTCGCATCGCTCGACAACGACGACATTCTTCTGGCACCGAGTCATCTGAAGAACGACCCTTATTACGACGAAACTCGACGGCTTCCGGCTCGTACGCCCGGCGCTCCCGCCATGAGCAATCGAACCCCGACGCCATTAAGCGTGTTGCGACAGGGGAGAGTGAATTATCAAAGACCAGCTCATGGCTTAGCAATTCCTTGGCTATCCTTGGTATTTACCTGATAGGAGCTGCAGGGTGGTTCATCTCGTATCGCGTTGGAGCATGGGATAAGCCCGACGACGCTGATGCGCCGGATCCAAGTTCACCAGCTGGCATTAGTGGCATGGTTCTTGGATATGCAAGTGCACTCTGCTATCTGTGGTATGGCCAATCCCCAAACATGACTCATCCTGGTATTGAGTTAACGTGTATACAGCGCTCGGCTCCCTCAAATTTACAAGAACTACAAAGAAAAGTCTTGCGAGGGTAAGTCATGTGTACTTAATAGTAGGCAGGCCTCGATAAGCTGACACAGTCTAGGCCTCGCACTGCTGTTTTTCCTGTTTTCTCTGACAGGCAACCTAACATATGGGTTGAGCGTCTTCTCCTACTCTCAGGATGCCGATTATTTGACCAAGGCTGCGCCCTGGCTTCTTGGATCATTGGGAACAATTGTGGAAGATTTCATTATTTTTTACCAATTTCGGATCTATTCGCACGGAGACAACGTCGCCAATAGGTCAAACGGCGTTAATGGTGCTCGCGAATCCGCATAAGGGGATTATGAAGCTTACAGGAGATGTTAGAAGCGTGGTCAGCATTTTGAATTCGAGCTCTCAGCATTGTTACCGTAGCATTCTGGGTTATAGGGCATTCTTTGGGCGTTTGGTCTTGGGGCATTGTTTATTCGCATCTTCTCAACCTCAGATACTTGCGCCGCTATGATATGAGCACCCTGTGGGTTTCGGTTTCGGTTGGATACAGGGTTAAGCTGGATTATCATGATCCGCCATAGTATGCATAGAAGAGCATGGTGAATACCATGATATTGCCAGCGCCTCGCACTGTCTTTTTTTTCTTGGCTGCTAGTTCGTGAACACAGTTTTGCGTGCAATCGTTGAAGTATAGGTAGGGAAGTTTGAAGTTTTTGGGACTGGAAATTCTACATCTAGAACTAGAATTACCCCAAGTCGCATATGCCCACTTGTCTACTTGATCATCTGCGGGCCGAGGATTGGGGGTCAACGAGCCTCCATTGAGACGCACCCAGACCCGGTGTCACGTGCACATGCATGGGCAATCCCGTCAAGGAACGAGCCTGGTGTGGTGGTGATTGCGAGTTAGTTCCCTAGAGTGTCTGATTTTCCGAATCATTTACTTACTTACCTATCTTGACGTCCGCCCGTGTGTTGCTGTTGGTCTAGAGTTCTTTGCGCTCCGCTTCTGTTTAAAAAAGAAGGTAAGGGCGATACCCATTTTTCTTTACTTTTATCTCGACTTCAAACTGCATGTGTTTCTCATATTTTGTTCAAGTCTATTCGTGCTTATACATATTTCATTTCCTTTGGCGGCATGAACCAGAGGCTTCAGAAAGTCTTACAGAGTAGTTTGTTTACCTATACGGAGTAGTCACTCACTAATTACCTATGTCGAACGTGGGACAGTGATGGCGTTGGCGAGTCTCCGGGACCACAGCCGTATTTTCGATAGTTCACATGATAGGATTGAAGACGTCAAAATTAAGTGTGTATAAGTGTGAATTGAATATATGTCTAATTAGCAAATTCAAGGCGAAGTTGGCGCGCATAGAAAACAACCAAGATCTTCCTTTGTCCTTGCTTGCTCTCAACTCCTACGCTTTAACGTTACTTGAAATTTGAGGCGTGAGCCGATTTTGACGGACTTCGGATGAGAGGCGGGTTCCACGAACATTAATTCTTGATTAGATAGGCTCGCGCTTCACCATCTCTGGCGAGACGCTTTGGTTCCGGCCCATTGACCAGCGAATTGATGCTTCCATTCCTCGCATGCAACCCCTGTTGATTGAATTCCTTTTCTGAATAGCGGTGCACGGCTCGGACATAGCCAGAGAGAACAGCAGTGAAGGCCGATGAATTTAGTCTCAACAGTTGGTGTTGCGTCAAGTAACACATAGTTTCGTAGAATGTGACGCTTCGACCCCAACTAGCCGCGAAGTGGCCTGGTACAACTATTAGCCGATATCCAGAGGGATGAGCTCGTGCAATAGGGGGACCAGGCATGCATCAAGAATCAGATAGAAAGATGAGATATGAGCGACGTTAAGAGATGAACATCCAAAAACTCACCCGCAACCCGTGGGCGTGGATACGCCGAAGAAGCAGTCACCTTCGACGTCGGGAACGACCTGGTCTTGGAAGATGGGCGTTCTGACGACGCCGGCACTAGCGAGAGAGGCGCAGAGGGCCACGAGGAACGTCGAGGTCTTCATTTTTTTTTCTTGTCCTTTTGTCCTTGTTTATTCCACTTCTTTTCCTCTGTGCCGATGTTGTTAAATTAGACAGTAACGTGATTAACTAGACGTCGTAATTATCTCACGGCCGTGGCGTCGTAACGAATGAGTGAGCAACCAAAAGAGGCCGTCAAATTAAGCAGACCAGCCGCAAATGTCCTTGTATACTAGTACCGGTGTCGCGAAAGGGCGGCTAAACGATAATAGAATAGAACGAAAAATAGTACTTGAGTAAATGGGAGAGAGATGAGAATCGAATACACACACAAACACAACGCGCAGCGTAGATCACCCTTGGCAATTAGGCATATGGGAGGGAAAAGAGAGAGAAGTCTGGTTTAGGAAGAGAGGATAGATGGGAGAGATGACAGCAAGTGTGGGGGTGTTCATTGAGCGGAACTGGGGGTGCTACGGTAGTTGGATCATGGTACGATGCCAGTCGCCGACGCCCATTTCGAGGCGAGAAATCAGGGGCCGGCGGCTGCGACTGCGACGCTTCTGGGCATGCTGTCGCAGGGGGGTTTTCAGATGCTAGCGAGATCAAGGAACCGGTTTCAGGCTTGGGACGGTATCCCGATTGAAATCATACACACCTTGCACAAATAAATATTACCTAACTCTATACGCAGTATAAGTAAACGCGCATGCTACTTGCTTATTTCTTGAATCTCTTTCTGTGATTTTTCATCAGTATTTAACCTCGACTTCAAGTGGTTGTACAACTGTCATAGGAATGGCTTTTAGGTGCAGAGTTGTGATTGATAGGCTGCGAACGGAGGACTTTGGCGCAACACGGATTGTATGATCGGTGTTTTAAGTGGGGAAGGACCCTGGTGTACAACAACCCCCTGTGCTGGACATGGCCTGTGCACACCGCACTGCTTACCTAAGTACTTAGGTACTTAACCCACATGCAAGTATATGAGATTGTAGATTCGTGACGTCTAGCTTGTTTGAACTATCAGACATCAAAACAATGTGCTTTATAAATATCAATGCACGATCCATCCTCCATAAGTTACACTATCCAAGCGTCTCACATTGACAGTAACACGATGAGGTTGACTCTCAAGTCTTGTAGTCTCACACCTATTAGGATGAGACCAGGGTTCACTCCTTCTTAAGATTAAGTAATGCTGTGAATAGGGTAAGTGATACGGCTGCGACTAGAGTATGCCTAGGGTGACCCTTGGCGTATGTAGGTATCGCAGGCCCAGGAGGTCGAGTAATGCTATGCGATCTGGGTTGACGTGAGGATACGCCATCTCCATCGCCCCTAACCAAGGTACCAATTCATCGTAATTTGTTGGAACAGGGGTCTGTACGTGCGGGATGATTAGTGAAGTGAGTTCCATCAACATATCCATGATTAGGGGCTCAAAGTCGGTGTATGACGACTTGTTGGTAATGCAGGAAAAGCTGGCTCTTATACCTAATAGCAGCAATGGCCCATCAATAGTTTATTACCGTTTACTTAACTCTCCTAGATGATTACTGCAAGTTGTAAATAAGCTAGGGACAATACTAGAGCAGCTACACGCCAAGCTGCAATGGTTAATCCGGCACCGGGGTCAGTCGAAATTCTTGAGTAGACAATGCTCAATAGCAGCCTTATTAATGGCCTCAAAGATGTGGATGCACCAAGCGCCATTGCCATTCCATTGCTGCTGGTACTTTTCGTTGAGCTACAATCGTGACGGGAGCGAATAGTCACATCGTGTTAAGATCCCAATACGCAAGCTTTGTATTATCCAGTTCCTCTAAGGTCTTAGTCGAGTACTCCCGTGGGAACGTAATGTAGTCGGATGAGTGAGCAGCGCATTCAAGTCATATCAGCGGTGCTCAGCATTATTTCGCTTACTTAACGACGACACTGAGCGTTCTTTTTGCTTGAATACATCAGGGTGCGGAATGGAACAAGCCGCGCAGGGACCAGCTGGAGATTCCGCACACATCATCGATGATGAACCTGCTGATAAGGAAATAAACGCCAAAGGCAAGTTGGCTGCTGTATGGACAAGCCACTAGCTTTCAGAGCCCTGAGAATATTCGGCTAGATGGTATCTGGCGTCCTGTCACGGGGTATGTAGACTAGCCGGAGGTCCCGGCCTCGCGTATACACATATGAGCCACTATGCCGCATTTTACAAGGACGATGTGACTAAACGCCTTGCAATTGGGAAGTTACTTATCATCAAATAAGAGAATTAATACTTGGCTGCGCTAAATGTCCCTCTCTTGCTGTAACGTCCGACGCCCACGACCGTGTTCCAAAGCGACGGCGCGCAAGCTTCCCAAGCCACTTGACCGAGACGTCGGCGCCCCAAGGAGCGAACCGTGGCCACGTGCCTGGCGTCGTTTACTAATCCTTAAAAACTGCGATCTAGCGTGAATCCAAGTCTATAACTATAACCACTCTGCATGGACTAAGTAGCGTGAAGAACGAGTAGAATGTAGCTACAGACGCTGTTCCATAGAAATCAATACATGCACCGTGACGCTGACCAATATCATGGGGGGACCCTGCATCTAATTGATCGCGGCCACGTCGGTAGCTGTAATTGTATCCGAATTAGCGAGGAACATGTTTCGGGCCTTCGTAAGGCCTTCGTAAGGCCTTCGTAAAGGGGCTCGAAAGGGGTGAGTGGACGAGCGGAATAAGTGCCTATAGCATGGATTACATAAATCTAATACATCAACTTTGGAATAAGCTGTGGGAAGAGCACCAAGTAGAAAGAATGTATATTGTCTCTAATCTTACGTGCTGTCGTTCTTGATGCTCAGTGAGGCGGGTGTGGCTGTTCTCAATGTCTTTCATTCTCCTCGAATATCTGGGACCCAAGTCCGTTACCCCCATCCTAGGATATACAGTCGGGAAGCTATAGGCGCTTCCTAGGCTGTTACCGAATAATGGTCACTGATCGGGATATAAACCAGCTGACTTATCGTGCAGTAGTGCGGCCTGATCATCCAGAACCAATGAGACTAGATCAAGTTGAGCGGCGCAGCCGTTGAGGCCTGCTGCTATCCATTCTCTACGCAAGGACTGGGTGGACGCCTGAAGGCGGCCTATCTGTCCGCGGACCAGTTCCTCGAGCCTAGAACTGTGGCCAAGCACATCTTCGATAAGAGGCGGCCCAATCTCAGTGGGTGTCTCCTCATGGGGAAACGCCATCGATGGGGAACCCGACTGAAACTGGATTCCCTCGGAAGCCGGTGCAATCAAGTCACACCCCGAAACACCATCAACACAATCAATCCCGGCTAATGAGTCTAATGACTCTAATGAGTTCAGATCGTGGGACACGCTTCCTGAAAGCCCTTTGGTAAGAAACCCTGAGCTCGCAGTCCCGGCAGTCTCGTTAACCTCGGTGGCTTCGGCAGCCTCCCAGAGATCGTAGGTGAGAAGACTGGATGTCAAGTCCTCAATACTTGCACAGGGACCTTGCCACATCCTCATACCTGAAGTGTGTGTCTCTTCCGGAGTCTGGCTCATCGTAGGGCCCAGTATACCTAGGGTGCGCGGTGTGATAGGGCAGGGTTCAAACGTGAGAACATCCCCCGGATCGCCGCCTTCTAGCGATTCCACCGATAACGATGGGTAAACCGCCCCCTGTATACCACTAGTGTCGAAGCTGCAAGTAGGCTCAGGGCCGAAGTCAGCTTCCGCACCTAGTATGCGGTCGCTTCCATTCTGCTGCCCGGGAAGCTCGGGGCCGAGAACTCCCTCAAGCGGATGGCCGCCGTTCCATAGCACGAAATCACCGCCACCCCAGTCCATGGGCGAGAATTGTGTTGCCGGATTTGTAGATTGATGTTGACTGCCGTCTGCTGAACAAGACGATTGGTGGCTCTGGTTCTCTGACAGCAGCCGGATGTCTATCTTGGGAGTTCCGCTTCTTCCGACCAGCAGTGTAAGTACAACTTCTACACTGAGAGAAGCATTTCCCACAGCGTGACCTTCTCTCATCGCATCGGATCTGATCACCTCGGACATTAGCAAAAGCAGGACGAGCTACTTCGTTGTCTGGCGCTGCACAGTACCTTAGACGCTCGACATCTGTTACAAGCCGCATGTTTTGGTCGTCTGTCCTTATCGGGGGTATATACGAACATGGTAGGCGAAAATTCCTTGGATTTGGTTGAAAGTGTTCCAAACATCGTCATTATTGCCAACCAGCTGATAGGATCATGTGGAGAGTTGAAACAAGAGAGGAATGACCACGGCAAAAACCCGTCACTAGTTCATGGGATTATATAACCTGATAGACGGTCCTTCGTTTATTTTGCGCTGGCTATGGCGGCTAATACTATGATATTACCGCACCTACGAGGCATGATAAGCCAACAGGAGTTGCTACAGGACGCCCGGAAGATCTTCACAACGACATCATATGCACATAGATTGAGATTTTGGGCTTCCCCGTGTAGTTCATCGGCGATCCTCACCGGCCATTCTAATGGTTTGACAGAGTGTGGAAGAGGCTATGCACCAGGTCTTGCCCAATCTTGAAACACAACATTCATTGGATCCCTCATACATCCAATTAAGTTCTGCGTACATATGGTGACATTTTTGATGATAAGCCGTTGCAACAACTACTAGTAAGTCAGAATAATATTAGGGGACCAGAAATCTCTAGCGAGCAAATGTATGCTTATATGTATGAATTTTCTAAACGTGACATTCACTCTCACAAGAAATTATATAAAAAATATCCTAGAAGCAGATTTTTTCGTACACATATTTTTGCTCCTAAGAACTAAGGTGACATGTCTTTCCAGGACTCCTATTGTGGAGAGAATACCCTTGGTGAGCAAATATCTGCGATACCCTCCAACTCGCGTGTTCGTTGAATGGCTACGCCTTGGAGGTGCCATGTTCGATTCTAGTTAAGGACTGGAATGCAGGCGACCAAGTGTGCACCAGTGGCCTCACAAGTGGCGTTGTTATGGCGCATATCAGCTCTTGAGGCATCTCGGGTGGCCGTAAGTCTCGGAGGGCAGTGAGACTTGACTGGTGCGGGGAAATATTGATAATTACGCACTTTGGGTTTGAGCGTGCGGGCTATACACCCTTGGTAACTCTACGCAGTTCGTGAGTTACTCTGGAGACTGGGATAGTTGTCACTTGTACGGGTGTAGTTTACGGAGGACTTCTCGGAAGTCTATATATCCGTACGAAAGCTCAGATACCTTTCATAGGTTGGGGACCACAATTGTCCCAACGGCTGACCCACATACCGTTGAATCAATGCCCAGAAGGTCCCGGTCAGTAGTCAGTGAATAATTAAACCACACACCCCTGTTTTCCTACCAAAACTCAACAACTTCAACTAGCTATAGCATATTTAAATAAAGTTAAAGAATTAAGACACTTGAACAAGTTATAAACTAAGACTTAAAAAATTTAAATACGTTGGCCTTATATTTTTAAGATTCTTTCTGGTCACGCTATATTATTTTAAAATAATTTATATAAAATAATTAATAAAAATATAATATTAAAATTTATAAAAAAGCTTAAAAGTTATATAACTTAAGAGAGATATATTTAAAATAATTCCTAATTTAACAGTATCTTATTTATATTTTTTCGATTTTATTTAAATATATTATAAGTAGTTGAAGTTGGTGAGTTTTGGTGGTAAGATGGGAGTGTGTGGTCCAATTGTTCACTGACTACTGGCCGCTCTACAATAACATTCAACCGATAGAAGGTATTGGGCTTCCGGAAGTGTACACGTCTCCACGTAAGCCTTCGCCGCCTACATCAATGTATATAACAACCATCTCTAACTCCCCAACCGCATGCACCTTGATAACTGCTACCGACCACGTGTCTGAGAGATACACAGGCTGATTGGAATACACTTATTCACACCTCGCGGTGGCGGACTGCAAGAGCCTTTGTTTTGCATGTTCTATTCATATTGTCTCGGGGAATTTGTCTTGCGTTTTGAACGCGTGACGTCAACCCGGAACCGCATATCCTTTTAATGCTTTCTTCTGGATAGTATGAGACTGACGTGATAGTGCCAGCAATTTAATTTATGCCACAGAGCTTGCAATAGTCAAGGTGCTACCGGTTTATAAACTGAAACTGGGGAAAATAGTAGTTTCATGGGTAAGTGGTCGCTGCTAGGACCATCCACGTTTGGCTTCACATTCACATGGCTCTCTGTTTGGTGCACTAAAGCTATAATATATCGTTATGTGTCTAGAATTTCGGGTGACAGCATACTATATGGTTATAGTCTACGTCAGGGGCTCTTGGTCAAGTGTAGGGTATGTATGTGATTGTAAATTCAGGCCTTAACTATATACATGCATGTTCCAGAGTCAAGATCGTGGCAGCCTGCTCTTATATATATAATGCTATACACTATCTAGGTATATGTAAACATGTGCGTGTGTGGTGTATGTATATATGCGTGTATGTAGAATGTATATAAGTTGCGACACCAGTACGTGCCGAGAATGTTTGGTTCATTGCCTCGTTTCTCTCGTTTCATTTATTGTCCTAACTTGTGTATAGGAAGGCTGATAGGCCATACTAACGCACCGTCATTAGGATTTGATAACAGTGGCGGATAAACGGGAAACGCGGCTAAAGGGAAAAAAAAAACGATGTTAATGACGAATAAGAACAGTGAGATGCTGAAGCTGTATGCTGCGCTTCCATGAATAAGCCCGGTTAAGACATGACCGGACTCCTATGCAGACCAGACCGACCCTTGTTTAACCTTCCCAAACCGCGGGTACTCCCTGAGCGACCGTAAAAGAATATGCCAGGCTCCGTCATGAACTATGTCTAATACGTTACATAAGAAAATGGAAAGAAAGGACCCAAAAAGCTTTGCAATTCTAGTAATTGCTATGAATGGATTAAGAACTGAAAGGATATTAGCAAACACGAGGACTGCTATATCTTCCTAGCGTCAAACAACGTCAAGCTTAGGCTTGTGTCATTATCCCCTATGCTGGGTGTAGGTTCGTTTAATATCTCCCAGCGTCTAAATGTGAACGGTGTCAGCTTCTCTGGCGGCATCCCCATTCCCAGACTCATCACCATCATCCTGCGCTCGTAGACACCAGCAGGTGGCTTTTCCCTGTGTGCTAACATCAGGTTTTCCGCGGGATCCGCAGAAAAGCTGAATAGGTACCTGAGGCGGGGGTCGGCGGTGTAGTCCTTCACGGCACGCACGCATTGAAGACGACCCTCCTCTGGTAGATTATCAGCGAGGACTAACGCAATGTCGAAAACACGTGGCCCTAGGTGCGATGCCGGGTACTTGTCGAGTTCTAAAAGGATCCCTGCTAAGATAACGAGAACGCGAGCGCGTGTATCACTTCCGGAAAACTTCGAAGGATCTACGACCGCTGAAAGCTGGGAGGCCTGAAGAGCGAGGTATGACAACAGCAAGGGGAGCCAATGCGTAAGTACGGCTGCTTTCAAGGCTGCGCATTCTTCACTAGTAGATGCTAGAATCTCCCAAAGGTCGGTCAACCTGTCAGGCATTCCACCGGAAAACGGCAACAGTTTTGATACCGTCACGCCCCGGAGGACTGAATCAACCACCGTAAGTAAATTCTCCGCCATGTGGATGTCGCTTTTCGATCTAGTTTCATCGAAGGGTAAGCTCTTGATTGAGGGAAATAATTCGAAGAATCGTGCTTCGGCTCGGTTTTTCAGATGTAGAGTGATATCGGAGCTCAAGTAGGACAGCATCCCTGTCCACATGACATTATCTGCTTCGATAGCGTTATCCATTGCAACTGAAAGCTGCTCGAATTGCGCCTGAAGTTTTTCAGCCCCTTCGGGAGTGCTTGGATCGTGAATCGCCAAATTGAGTGAAAGCTTGACTTGACAGAACGGTAGAGTGAACTCATTCGCCAACTCTAAGACCTGTTCGAAAGTTTTTTGCCCCCCTCCGCAGTTGGGTACCAACAATTTGGTTGTGAGGCCTTCAATGAGTGTAGCTAGCTTAGCATCTGGACACCTCAGTGATAATGTCTGACCGGCAGTTTGTGGATCGATAAGAACTAAATCCCTGAGTAATTCAAAAAGATGGGACTTGACCTTTTCATCATCGAGAGGCTGCGGTCTAGGCGGTTGTTGGTTTCTAGAGGCCGCATACTCCGCCAGCGACCCACGAACCAATAGCATGACCTCTTTGGCGTATTCAAGGCGGGCTTGTCCTTGGATGATTCGAAACCGATAGCAGTCATCCAAGGCTATAATACGGTCCGGAACTAACGGTTTTATCAACATTTGTAAGATTTCTTGCATGTAAGTAGAGGCCGAGCCCACTGCGTTAGGCTGAGGTTGCGTTACTTGACTTTGGCTTCTTAGAGCGGTCGAGAGAAGTGTTTTGAGAGAGAGACACCCAGAACTGACAAGAAGTGGGTACATCTGAGCGATCGGTGCTCGCTTCGTCAGCTTGCGAATATATTGTACCCAGTCTTTCATCAGCGAGTCGAAGTATTGCGTGTCGAAGACTCGGAGCCTTGATAGCAGAATAGAATAGGGACGTTGCCGTTCATCGCCCTTAGCCCAGCAAGCGACAACCTTACTCACTATTGTATGGAAAAGGCGCTCCATGGTATGCTTGTCAGCGCTAGTGAAGTTAGCAAGCTTTTCGATTTGTTCGCCTAGTTCAGTCTCGTCATCCTGAAGCTGAGTTGCCATGTTGTCAGACAGTGGGGACGAAGCATCCACCGCATTACTTCGATCCGTTAGAAGCAATTCATTTTGGAGCTGCAATGCCATCGATTCGAGCCCTGGAAGTCGAGGGGCAAGGCTTGCGAGTGAAGCAAGAAGTGGTCGCACCCCATGGCCTTGTTCTACGCTAATCGTCCTGAGACGGTCGTAGAAAGAATGGAAGAGCGATTTTGCGGAGCCTATTGCGAAAAATACTGGTAGATGGAGGTTGAGAGTGTTCACACAGTACGATAGCGTCTCCACGTCGGAGGACTGCGTCATGTAAACAAGGGTCGTGTCAAGCATGCTGAAATCTTGGCCAGCTTCTAACAACGTTCGGACTATATCAAAACATCTCTCAGGTGGTCCGAGATGCGTCTTGCCCGCCTGGAGCCCTTGAATAATGCTGTCGACGAAGCCGTTTGCGAGCCATGTACAGACCTCGAATTTGAGTGACCGACTGCTTAGGCCGATCCTCTTGGCTAATTTCTTTACGCTCATCGGTGGCTTCTGTGATATTGGGTCATCGGGCTCAAGCGGGACCGATAGTGCGTGTTTGATACATCTAATTGCTGTACCAATATCTTTTGCTTCGTCATCCACGGAGAACGAAGCTCTTCGAAGTAGAGAGGCTCGTAAACTCTTCATGGAATCATTGAACGACCGAGCGGGGATCTCGGCCAGAAGCCTCATAGAACAAGGGCCGTCGGGTTGCGCCTCTGAAGGATGGAGAAGACCGCCCCGAGCGATAAGCCATTGAATATACAAGGGAACGGAAAAGTGGTCTGAGCGAACGAGCTCTGAGACAAGATGATAAATACTATGCTTTCGTGGAGCTTCTTGAAGCGCATCCGCATCTAAAAAGCCGAGTATTTCGCTAGTAAGATCGGTGTTCGGATCCGATATTGAGCGTAATATTGTTGCTGCGACATAGACCTTCGCAGCGCCAAATCGGTAAAGTGATGTACACCATTCGAGTGTAGTGCGTATGAGAACCGGTGTATTTTGAGTAGCTTTGCGTATTTGCCCAGGAATGTCATCTTTGAACGGCAGACGCAACATATCGTCGAGTAGTGCAACTAAAGTGCTTCGGACAGCTGGCCGTGTTATGACCGTGGAACTGGTCAGTGAATCATTTCGCGAATCTATGGTCTTGAACATCGCGTATGCGGATTCTTGGCTCGAAAGGAACGACTGTAATGAGTCTCGAAATCGAGCCCATGTGGTAGGATGCACGAAACTGTCCGGACTTGCTGAGATGAGTGATTCAACAAGTAACCCTAGCTGCGTCGATAATGGTAATAGAATATCTCTGTCCGGGCTGTCGTAGATCTGATTGAAAATTAGTATAACTGTAATATTATGCCGGTCGGATAACCCACAGTGCAGTGATGATTGAGCATAGCGGTAACCAGCCGTCGCCCATGGCGCCTTAGTTTGAGCATATCTTTCCAGTAAATTTGAACCAACAAAAGCCACATTGGTAACTTGGCTGCGGTGCTATTTTCTAGGCTCGAAATCAGCCATTCCATGTAATGGTCGCGGTCGAGAAGATGCTCGGCATATAGGTGTGTCGCAAGCCGGATGCTGGCCACGGTTAGCAGGAAGCATGCATTGAGAGGATGGCTGAGACTTACGCATATGTGACTTTGGCCTTCCAGTCCTCTTCGGCGAATGCGCCGATGACGGCCTCCACGAACTGCTCCACACACAAGGTCCAGTCTCGAATCCATTTCACTTCGCCGCCCATGACAAACGTGTTGTTGACTCCTTTGCGCTTGAAAGCCCTGATTTCATTCGCCCCTACACACTTGGCAAGCCAAACGGCTCGGTCAGTCGGGACATTCTTGTTGAGACATTGGTCAAGCAGCACGCGGCCTCGAATGCCGTGAGGAATTGTCCTGCTGAGGCGACGGAGGGGAATAGTAGAATTAGCAAGGTCTTTCAGCCAAGCCTCTCTCTTCGTATCGGTAAGAGTGACGCGCGGTGGGGGTTTGAACGTAGATGGAGAAGTGATTTGGCCGATATGTCGTCGTTGATTTAAAACGCCAGTTAATATTGTCGACAGCGCGTGTAGTCCGCTCTTATGCTTCAGGGCGGGAAACAAGGCGGCCTTTGCAGATGCCGCTTCTTGAGCTGGTTGCGCTGGAGCCTTATCGAAATAGCCAACACGGATGATATTATCGGAGAACTGGTCTTCGGGATGCCCTCCACGCCAGGGGTAGAAGTCAGCATGGCCTGCAAAAAAGTCAGTATCACGTCGAGTGCCACCTTCGTTTGTTGTTGGTCCTACCACACGGCTCTTGCTTCCCCATACTGGAATATCGGGGGGCGTCAGGCGGCGCCTCAAGCACGAAAGGCTTGGGGCGCGCGTCTTTCTTCACAGGCGCACTTGTCGGCGGCGGCTGAAACCGCTTAGTCGGTGCCGCGAACCGCGCCCGGCGAGGAGGCATAGGGAGAGGGGCCGCGTCTCCATCGACGGTCTGGCATCTCGATGTTTGCGGACTCATGTCACCCAGGTCAGGGCCATCGGCCATGGACATGACCCGCGATGGAGTGAAGACCTTGTTGGCAGATAAAGGGTCAGGATTCTGGGGGGATTCGACGAAGCCCGTGTGAACGATGCCATCGTTGGCCAGCTCCAGCTTGAGTTTGGACCCTCCCCTCCTAGGGGTGGTGCCATATCGGGTCTGCGCTCCATCGCCCCCATCACCGGCGCCCTGCTCGCTGCTGAAGCTATCGGACCGTCGGATCGGAGACTGCGGTAGGTACTGCTGGGACAGCGAGCGCTGCGTTGCGGGTCTCTGCGACAACCCCGAGCCGCTTAGTGTTCTCTGAGGCTGTCGCTGAGAGATGGCCAAGGGGGGCCGGGAGGTCATCGCAGACGCCGGGACGGTACGTACTCCATATCTTCAGCAAAATGGGAGGTCGAGGGCGAGATCGAGGATGAGGCCGAACCGGTGGCCAGGGTGAACAGTTGGAGCGGATGGCCAAGGATGAAAATGCGGTACTGTGACGAAGCAGGGTCCAAGCCCGAAGCAAGTTGCGGGAAAAGAGGGCGAGGGCCGACGGGGACCAGTGGATGCGTAGTCGCTTCGTATACGAGAGTATTAGTTGAAGTCGTGGAGATGGTGTTTCCCTATGTTTTGCGGGCGGTTAATAACAACAACATCGAGGCCATATGCGGTGGAAAAGGATGAGGTGTAGTTGAGAGTCGTGCGGTATACTCAGTATACAACTCAGTAGTAGCTACCTATATGGCCAGGATACGGCTTAGCAAGAGAGGGTGCGACGAGGCTTGGGGGATAAACGAACCACACTCGGCAATGATTGGTACACTGATATCGGGGATACCCTCAAGGCCGGCAGGGATCTCATGTATAGTACACCAGATATAGGGCCAACCTGGGTACCCGACGAGGCGGGAAGGGTGGTACGTACCGGTCCCAGGACTTGTATACGCTCTGTACGGTGATGGGATGTACCTGGCTGTGATGTGGCCCCTGGTTCCGTGTAAATGGTAAATGCTGTATGCCAAATGCTGAAGTGACGCCAACTAGTTGCAATTTCTATCTAACTCAAACAAATAAACGCAAGAACTATCGACTGAAGAATAAGTTAGAAATGCCATGGGCATGGCATTGGCACAGGGTTCTTCCCTCCAGCAGGCTTGTTATGTACAGCAACCAGCTGTGAGTCTCATGGTTGCGCCGCGGCAAGATTCGGTATGCCAACAGAAAGCAACACAGTATGGAGTACTATGTACAGTGGTTGTCAGTCTAGGCGTGGAAGGGCCGACGCAGGTGCAAGTCGAAAGATGCAGGTGTAATTCTACATCGATTGGGCTTAGCGTGATCTGTCTACTATGCATTTCTGTGCATGTCCTGGTGGCTCAACAATGTGCGGCGCATATAGATATACTGTGCACGGCACTGACTAAAAGAGACTATCGGAACCGCGGACTGAGACTATGTGAGCCGGTGCCAAATTTAGTGTACACATGTATCTACACGTAGCTGACGGCCCTGCCTTACCCAGGAAGTAGGGACTGCGCTGTTCTGTTACGGGGGCTACTGTGCCCACTTGTTATCCCTGAGGCATTATTACCTGTCACTCCAGCTCCGGATCACCTACAGATTAGATATCTAATACTGACGTTGCTTTATATATGTGATGACCGGAAACCAACCACACACAGGCATACACGATATCGCCTAAACAATCTTACTGTATACCTAAGTATATCTACACAGTAGAACATGATACCTACTGTAACTCAAACTGCCGACCATTAAAGTAGGTAGACAAATCAGACAAGTATGTGCCAACAATGGGAGGTCCATGCTGGCCGTGCCTCTCCCTGACACCAGCATAACCTGGTCGACCCCGGGAAACCCCGTGCAGAAGACCCTGTGTAACTACGGAAGTAAGATCGGCTCCGTTCGACACATGGGTACAAGGTACTCATTCAGTTGTCTACACTCTGTAGGACTCTGGGAACTTGGACCATCATAACCGGAGTCTCCGCCTTTTGGCCATACGCATACGCTCATGAGCCGATTCATAATAACCTGTTAGGTGGATTTGATTACCAAGCTTCTGGCAGTCGACGGAGATGGATTTGCCTCAGAGCATCACCACGTACGCTACTCGGATCCCCGCAAGTGGACGGGAGTTTGATAGCTCTTTCGTCTATGCTAGTCTAGGTAGGGCATCACGAAGAGTTAAAGTCGCTTCTTATTCGGAAACGATATTACTATATTGGGTCAATCCCCCCAAAAGGAGGATGCATATTCCTCCCAGACACTAATAGCATCCAGACATGCGACCACGATTAGGTCGCACCAATTGGGAGACTGGTGATAATGACGATCGGGTGTCAGCAACGTTCGCACAAACAACCCACAATCAGACAAGCCAAGGAATAGTAATCGCCCACATTACTGGCTCCACGCCACAAGGCACATCTGCCTGCTTGGGATTTCAGTTTCACCCCGGGGGTTAAAGGGCTCATTGGCAGTACACGATTCGTAGATTAGCAATTACGACACTGAAAATGGAAGACTCGGGCTACCTACTGTAGGTGCGTCTGTGCCCAGCTCTGTCTTTTGGGCACGAGTTCCCAATACCTCGTTCTCTTCATTCGGCAGTGGTCAACGACGAAGCAAGGTGCTAGGAGACGCGTGGTGACACATCAGGTGGTTAGGTAATCACGCTTCGGACCAGCCGGCCATTTCCCCTCAGATTTGCTGGTGCGCTCGCCTGCTTCCCTGGTTATTCCAATGAGCACATGGCGGTAACTGCCACTATTACCGATTTCGGTGTTGGTATGTGCTGATATATATTTCCGCAAATCGCCGGCAGTCCGGATACATGGTTCTTAATCACATTGCGAAGCAAAGACCGTTGACACGATTGCTAATCGTAGCGCAGGGCTTCGTATCGCTTGGCGCGCTTACACTTATACGAAGCCCTTTTCGCCGCTGACTTATTTGCTCACTCAACTTGTGTCTTCTCCCTTTATTAATCTGATCATTCGCAGATCGTGATCGCCTTTGTCGTCTGCTGGCGTGTTGCCGGTACTCCAATGGTGCATGTCGTTCCAAACTAAGAGAAAGCCGACTCGAGATAGCCTATCCTGACAAATGAGGAGCACGTGCATTGCGTCTGAGCTCAGCCAGCCATTTGCGAACCTGTGGAAGAATACTAACCTAACTACAAGGAGACCAGGTGTCGTTGCAGCGTAAACTGTCCCGATACCCCGTGATTTCTAGTCTCGTTGATCAGCTGGGAATATGCAAACCCGACCCTGCACTATTTAGATGCGACAGTTGCCACGCAATTCTTGTTGTCTCGTTTTGTGATGCCTGTCTCGCCGGGGCAGTGGGACGCTCTATATACGTCTTAACTGGCGGCCTATCAACGAGACGGCGTTTTTTTCCGGCTACGTCGAGGAGATACCTACTTCGACTTAAACGTGGATCGCTTGGGGAGAGGAGGTTGCTCATAAGCACCTAAGCAGCTTTGCCCATCTGCAACAAATGATGTGCCCCGTTGTCCCGCTGCGGCATGAAGATGCCGAGAGGCG
Source organism: Xylaria sp. FL0064 (assembly GCA_022593225.1). Taxonomy (NCBI): domain Eukaryota; kingdom Fungi; phylum Ascomycota; class Sordariomycetes; order Xylariales; family Xylariaceae; genus Xylaria; species Xylaria sp. FL0064. The sequence continues at coordinate 708,725 of JAJKLE010000017.1, read as the reverse complement.
GTAGCCCCTAGATATGGGTTCGAGGGACTGCCTCACGGAAAGAAGACGACTGGCCCGCCAACGTACTTGGCGTGTGGTGCATGATCCATCTACGCAGTACGTTGGTCGACAGCTTACTGCAACCTCGCAGGTGTCTTATGTCTGCCATTAATTGAATGCATGTATATCTGTCGATTGGTGGCCCCGAAACCGACGTTGCATTGCTGTGACGCAACAGTATTTCAAAGTCTCAACCTGGGGTATGTCGGCATGATAAGAGCGGTTGGAGGTTTGGCCATAGGTCATCTTTGGCCGTACTATCTCGTCCACACTACGTAATTGTCTAAGGTCAAGAATTGAATGAATGGCGTACTCCGTACATACATATGTAATGATTGGTCCCGTGCTGCTGGGATGATGGTCAGTACGTACCTAGGTACTCTAGGTAACTGAAGACTAACCCGATGTAGAAATTTAATGCTAACCCCGCTGAGGAAACCATGGAGTAAGACAATTAGTTACAGTGAATAAGTACCAGCCGGCGTACAGTACCTCTTAGCCAACATCCCTATTTGATTGGTCGGCTAGGGAACTCTGGACAACTACCAAACCGGCCGCACTCAGCCTCAGACACCCAACTCGGCCCCGGATTCGCACCTGCGCATTTGTCTCGGTGGAAGAAATCTAGAGATACGCCAAAGGGACACGCACCTCACCGCATTCTAATCCCAGACGGAATTCAAATCCAGAATGGCGTCGAAGAAGGACATGCGACGGCCGGACCTAAGTAAGACAACATCACGCCTTCTATCGCATTCGCGCGGCGCATCGCGTCACATTGCGTTGCATGTCGGACGGGGGATTAGAAATCGCAAAATAGGACAGGACAGGACAGGACAGGATGAGATAGGACAAGGCTAATCTTCGCGCAAACACAGTCGTGCCGTACCAGGAGCCGCCCGCTGCGAAGTCGGGCGATAGTCCCGAGTTCTCCTCGACATTGTCGTCCACGATGCCCATGGCCGCCATCTTCACGCGAAACAAGTACATCGGATGGTAAGTTTCGACCCTCTGCTTCCCATATGCTACAGAGGCCCGAGGAAGAGCAAGCGATTGTAGGGCCGCAATGGAGAGAAAGAAATGGTGTAAACAAGCGAGCTTCGGCGGTGGGTGGGAATGTCAATAGTCATCCGCGCAAAGGAAGAGAGAGAGAGAGAGAGGACGAAGGGGTGGGGAAGAAAGCATGTTTGTGTACGCATCTACGTGAGCGAGCTAACGCGAACCGTATCGGCAGGGCCGCCGTCGTCTTCAGCATGCAAAGCTGGCTGGGTGAGAGCGAGGCGACGACGCAGAGCACAAGCACGCCGGGCTACTTCAGCGTGGGCATGTCGAGTAAGTCACCAAAAACACTTCACTCGCTGGCCCTTCTCAATTTCATCTTAACTTGCCATCTATTGTATACCTGAAATACTAACCACCCACTTTCATCGCGACAGTCATGGCCCTCCTCGTGACCTACCTCCCCATTTTCATGCCCCCGGTACCAGGCCAAGCCCAGCCTGTCATCGCCACATAGAAAAGACTATTCGACAGTCGAAAACACCCCGTTCTGCCCTCTCCCATTATCCCTCGTCCCTTTATATAATACAATTGATAAATGCGGACGACTCGGGGCAAGGTAGAGACGGAATATTGAAGAGGTGGTGAATGGGATACGCCGTATATATCGGACCAAAAGCTATATCTGAGGACATGTCGCAAAATCAGTGCAAGAGGGGAACATGGAGAGGGGACTAGAGGAAACCGTAGGAAATATGTACGAAACCGACTCTACCATAAGGACTTTACGAATAGCGGAGCGCTACTGTAGGCTAGCTAGCCTTCATACCGAGCCAAGTGCAACAGACACTATACAGACTATGTAATATCACTAATTAACTGAGAAGAATAAAACAGAATTACTACTGGTGCTCGAAACCTGAGTCCAAATAGGGGCAATCCTGGAAGCGACTACAACTCAATAACAACCATTGACAGGGGGGAGGGCACAAGACACCCAATCAATACTCATGGGAAGAACACCTATAATGATTATATAAAACCTAGCTAATGACGCATCTTTGCTGTGGTGACTGAGTTGGCAGGGTATGTAGGATAAGTACTGGGTGTCTGGAGCATGTAGGTATAAATCATAAAGAAACGCATTGCTCTACACGAGAAACAACAGCAGAAGGTTAAAGCCGAGGACGGCACACAGAATTAATTGGATCGCATTATTCCATCTGTATTTTGTTTCCATCCCGAAGAAACCAACTTCGGGTGCAAACAAGAAATGCCACCTGCGCCAACCCAATTCCACCCCACGCTTCGCTCGCGAAAGAAAACAAAAGCGAAGGCATAAAATCGCCCTGCTCGCTCTTGCCTTCCAATAAAAACGACCTTCGATGCCTAATCATACATTTTGCCCTCTCGTACTATATCGTCCCGTCGCTCCCCTAGCTACAATACACAGTAGAAGTTATCAAGATCTGGCCCAACAATTTGATTTACTCGGCGCCACAACCTATTTGTTTCTGTAAACAACCCTCACAACCGGGTTCCCATTTAATCCTCGTCGAAGATCTGGTACGTATTCTGCAATATCGTGTCCACTACGCGGACTTGCCAAGCGGCATCCGCGATGTTACTACCTGGGGCCGTTCCCATGAGTGTGGGTCCAAATACGATAGCAAGGTTCTGAGAGTTCATGCGATTGACAGAGCTGTTTTCCATGACCCTGTATAAGTGCAGCGTCAGGGCGCGCAGAGTCGCATAGTTGGGGTCCGGGAGACCATTAATGATAGCATGCATGCTATCCCTTCGTACAATGTCATCGTCTTGCTTTGCTGCGTCGATGAACGCCGAATAGTTCTCAGAGGTAAGAAGGGGGTCAGGAAGATCACGGAGAAACTGCTTCAGCAGACCGGCAACACTATTGACGTCGTGGAAGAAGTTTTCGGGGTTACGGAAGTCTAGGATGTGCGATTCCTGATCTAATTAAAAGTCAATCAGCTGGTCGAATGAAAGGGCAGTGAACGGGGGTAAACTAACCGGTATCAAAGAGATTCTTCAGCTTGTTCACATGCATTGAAGAACCAGACAGGCGATAAATTCCCTCTACTGCGAGACCATACAGATCAACAGCCTGTATACACTGATGCACAACCATCGGGACAGCGAATTGGTCTCTCTCGTACAACCGAGCGAGAGAAACACCAAATACCTGCTTCATGCCTGCATTTGGATTACCAAACGCCTTTGGAGGGGAAGCCGAACGGGCAGCCAGCTCCTGTGAGGGAGGAGGCCCCGCATAGCTACTAGGCCCCCCCTGCGGAGGAGATTGTGCTCGCGGCGGTTGAGTCTGGAAAGGCAGGGCCCCGAGCTGTGGAGGGCCACTCTGACTGCTCAGAGGGCTACTCACACTGCCATTGAACCGCGACTGTTGAGGGAGGGCATGAGTTGAATTCCGTGCGTTGTATGTTTGCTGTGGTTGTACATTCGTCTGAGTTAACATGGCTCCGTGGCTATAGCTTCTCTCGTGTCCCAGCCCTGATGATGGCCGGGGAGCAGCTGATATGGAGCCTGGGGTGAAATTTTGGGCCGGACTGCCCTGTCCCATCGAAGACGCTGTATCGAAAGTAGTTGTCCGCCCTAATGAACCAGGAGGTGGCATCTGAGTTTGGAGAGATGGTAAAGTCCCAACTGTGGGTTGTTGTTGTTGTTGTTGTTGTTGTTGAGATGCTGGTCTCCCTGGTTGCTGATGCATTTGCGTCACTTGATTCATAGACATATTTTGTTGGGGGTTGAGGACCTATATCTGTCAGCATGCAAGGCTCTCAGAGCAGAAAAAAGACGGGCAGCATACCGGATTGCGCTCGTATTTTGGTTCAGATGTTTTCAGTGGAAGTTTGGAGTGGAAGCTGGCTATATAGTCTTCAAGATCCTTCTTATTATCTATAGCGTGAATAACTTCTTTAAGGCTGTGCGAATACTGGCCCGGGGAGATAGCATTCTTTAATGGACTGATGACTAGGCCATTACTCAGAAGTAGTTTCTCGTTGAAGGATGCTAATATGTGTTGTTAGTCATGAGTTTGAGAATACGTAAGATTGCTCCCATCGCTTACCAAATTTCTGCATTTGTAATGTAGTGCCAGAATCGCATTCCCTTATGAGATCTTGCAAGGCTCTGATAGCTTCTGGGCGAGTTGTTGACTCCATTGTGGCCTTCTCGGCCTGGTATGCCTGCACCTTTCCCAGATAATCCGTATCGGCAGCCTGGGTCTTGCGTAGAAGGTCCTCCTCTTGCTGCGCAGCAGACTTCGGTCCTTTGATACCGAAAACTCGGGGGCCCTGTCGAGCCTCACCAGTCCTCACGCGATCGTACTCCTCGGCCAAGGCGTCATACTTGGCCTTGGATTTGCGCATGGCCGTCTCGATGTCGACCAGGCGCTGCTCAGCAGCAAGCCCATTCTGCTTCCACCCTTTGCGATGCTTCTCTGCCACGGCAGCCACCTCGAGGAGATCTTCGTGCATCTGGTGTAGTGAGAGGGCAAACTGCGTACCGTTTTCGGCCATGCGGTCATGTATTGCAAGCATCTCCTCATACGACTTGGCAAAGCTTCCTTGTCGGTGATCGGCGTGGTGGATGTTGTCCTGATTTGATCTGCAGAGCTTCTTCATTCCCCTTGCATGTTCCTCCTCCAGGACGGATCGTTTCTTCAGGAATATAGCGAACTCCTATACAAGTACAAAGTCAGCGACAGCTTGAGCCGTCAAGGGGGGGAAACTGCGACCCGTAGCTAACCTTTGCCGAAGCGACGCTTTGCTTCAAGCGGTTCAGTAGAGTTGTTATGCCAATCTATGACGGTCAGTCGTGATCACCGCCGCCTGGGGAACAGAGCACTGCTGGGGTTCGTACTTCGGAGCCCAAGACATCTTGGACTCGCTGGGACGTATCGGACCTCGCGCCGTCGGCAGCAGAAGAATACAGCTCAGGACCTCCGGTACCAGCTCCAGCACCGGCGGAGGACCCAGGCCGTCCGTTGGTAGGAGCACCACCGGCGCCGCCGTTCTCGGGCGACGGGCTGGGGATGTGGCGAGGCGACATGCTGGCGGGCGGGTCGTGGTCGGGCTGGGAAGGCGACGTCTTGTCGAAAGAAGGCCGGCTAAAGTCTGCCATGGTCGTCGACTGGTCGGAGCAGGGTGGGCGTGGGCGGGCGACGTGGGCTGGTCGGGGTCGGGTAGGTTCTGGTGCGCAGGAAACAGGACGATGGGCAAGGGCGAGCTGTCCAAGGCTATCTTGCATTAAACAGCCAACTCAGTTGGGTCGATCTCAGAGAGGATGAAACATGCGAGGACGTCGAATATCCATGCAAAGCCGAAGGTTAAGCTCGGGCAGCGTCTCGTCCTCTTCTTTTTTTTTTTTTTTTGTTTTTTTCTCGCTGTTTATTGCACGTACGTGTACAGCGTTGTCTTGACTTGACGAGATGCCTTGCCTCTTCTCTGTTTGACAGACCGTATGCGCTTGGATCAATCGTGGAACTAACCGTTGAATTGATTGGGGTCGTCTTTCGGGACGGTACGCCAGATCCTCTCTATTGCAGGTAAGTATTGGAAATCGGGTATCAAAGAACCAGTTGGTGTCCGTAGATACCTGGCCAGCAGCTTTCTGATACTACGTAGGTATTATTTCCTGCACGTATCTTGAAATGTCTATCTTTTTTAACGAATGAGGCCAGCAGATGGACCAATGATGCCCAGCCATGAGCTTCGAGCGTGGTTACATAATATACTGGCTTGAGTGGGGTCCTATGGGGTCTTACAGAGAGGTAGATACCCCGGAAAGGTATTTCCTTACCAGTAGGGGCTAGGCGCGGGCACTTATTGAAAACGGGATCCCTCTGTCCATCTAGGTTCTGTACAATATGTGCCTGTAACTCAAGCAACTAAATCTCTGTACGTAATTCTACACATAGTACCTAGGTAGACTTGGCAGTGTTAAGACATCAGTAGCAGAGTTACCCCACTCGTTCCCGTACTTAGCAGCCGTTAATTCTTGAATTAAATGGCTTGACGCAACAGTTGTACAGATTTATAACTTGAAACCGTGATTCTCTATAGCCTTAAATTACACTTATCTGGCGACTCCCGAGATCTTATTGCTATGTGTCGCATGTGCAATAAAAAGTCACGTCATCCTCATCGCCAGACCTCGACGTCGGCTCTTCCTCGACCTCAATGACACCCTAGTAACACGACGCTAGATAATCGAGACATTGGACGATCAGTCGACATCTCCACATGTGTGTGATGTGTGATGAGGGAGTAAAGGGGAAGGGAAAGACAAAAGGAATATCAGCATGTCTTAGAGATCTAGGCCATTTCGCGAGCAGATGAAACTCGCCCCCGTGGGGGTTGTCACTACGCAATCTCAGTCTATTAAGTACCAATTAACAATTCCAGCTCGAGTCGCGAAGAGGGAGCATCACACACGTTATTGTCACGCACGACATAGGTAGGTAACTATATCCGGATAATACTACTATAGCAGACTCCCGGCTTCTAACTCCGTCTCAACAAAGTGATTAGCCAATCGCAATTGAAGAAAGTGAACTCCAACTAACTTCATTCAGCCACAACCATAACCACAACCGCACTTTCTCATTTGCTAGCATTCTGATGAGCCCTATAGTCACAGATGGAAGATCTTTTGCGTGGTAGTGAGTAAATTGTAGATGGTATGTTAATTTGATCACAGACTAATACTGAGAATCCTTCAATTCCAATCAGTATGAGCATCTACTAGGAGCATATCGCAACGATACCGCAATGGCAGCCGGGAAAAGGTAATACGACGAACATCTTCCCGAGACACGAGGTGAAGAGGAGCGAGCTGATACAACATTCGGGGCCAAAATGTGCTCTCGCTTGCATGTACTAGGATGACATGTCACATTCTCAGCTCCAAGAATAGATCATGAGGAAGACATACAATCCTGCGATATCTCGCTAGCTTTTACAAAATCTGAAGTGGTCGAATCGCCAGGCTCTAGAATTCTAGAATCATCAAATCTTTTCGCTCTTTATGTCCAAGCTCACATGGTACCCTTTGCCAACGAGAAGCCTATCGTCTAATTTCGGGCGGGTTTATGTCACTGCCTTCTTGTGCCGGGCTCGCGCACTTGCTCGCAGTACATCGTGCAAATGTCAGGGAGAAGTTTATTCGTAGAGGTCCACCCGGGAAAGATAGCTGTTTGGATATGACGGATCCTGCGAGTGGGATTAGCAAGGAGCTCTTGGTAGCACACCTGAGAGGGCCAAAGTTGTGATTAAGAAAAGGCAAACCTTTGCGGTCGCCGAATGAATGCTACAGAGAAAAAGCTAGTGTGAATGCTAGCTTATGAATCTACCTTTCGGCGCTTACAGTTGCGTATGAATGAAGGCGTCTCATGCGTCGCGAGATTGATCATGTCTCAGCAGCGAATAGGGACATCCTTGCCGCTGATATAACTGGCTACCACACGCAGCTCCTCCAGGCCCATCTTGTGCCCGTTTTATGTAATCCTTCTATAGCAATTTCCTCGGTTACATATTTTATAATTCGCAATCACATAGAAAACATCTACTCACAGGCCCTCATTTGTAAGCCTTCCAGTCGCTGGTAGAATCTATGCTTGTCTCCCCTTTGGGAAAGGAACAGGAACCTGAAACAATGTCTTGTTAAAAAATTATTCGAAAGAACTATTCAAGGAAGGGTAGCTACCTGCGTGATTGAAGATAGGCAAAAACCAAAACAAAACAGCTCCGGTACGGGGAATCGAACCCCGAGCCCCGCGGTGAAAACGCGATATGTTAGCCGTTACACTATACCGGACTTTATAGACATGTTTCCTGTTCTCGGGCATGCTGGTGGTTTGCAAATTGCTAGTATATTATCTACCTTAAATCCAACTTTTTCCACCCGTCTGCTGACGGGTCTGAGCCATGTTAGATGACATTCAATCTCATATATCCCGGTCAATCAAGGACGGCCTGTCTAATTAAATCAGCCGCTTCCTTTAAATCCTGACTGAATCGCGTGGCTTTACCATTATCTGAAGTTACAATAGAGCAAACAGCGTCGGGAGCCTTCCACATGCACCCTTTCTCCAACATTCCTGTCCCAACAATTATTCATCATGATCCGTGGCCTCGCTCTTTTACATACAGGGTCTTCGCACGAGGCCGGCATATCCTCGCTCTCCATTAGAAGCGCACGGAGCGCCGTCAGACCGCGCTCTCAGCCAAGCTTCCTGCCGGCCTTGTTGACAAAGGCAACATGGGCGCGCACAGCGTCGACGAGAAGGGTGCGGAGCTGTGTCGTGCTGACATACGGATCGCGCGCAGCAGCCGGGGGGGCGGCCACTTCACTGCTGGCGACTTGGACTAAGTCCACGCGGAAAAAGTAGGAATGTACTTGCTTGACCGTTTCCCGGAAACCTACGCATCTCATGGCCACCTGCACATGGGACACGTAATGTACTGAGTATTCATTTGTAAGATACAGTAGTCAGCTCTTCTTCGTTCAGAACTACAGGCTTGACCAGTCCATATGAGAAGATCGTTTCATTCTCTGCTTGCGAGTGTAACCGCTTAGTGAGAGGAGGACCGAAGCAGAAGCCGGTGAAGAGTAAGTGACATTCGCCTACTCAGAAAACCGCGTTACAATTGCAACTACTGTTCTCAGTTCTCGACATTTAGACCCGCGGCCCAAACAACAGCGCGGTCGTAACGAAACCGGCCTGTGCTCCCTACTTGTTTGAATAGTTAAACCCCGCGAATAGTGTTGGTAAGTTTGGAAGTGGTTGTAAATGCTTCGACGCCCGTAGTGAATTATGCTCTCGCCCAAGTCATCTCAACTGGTAATTATACTACTTTCAGGCTTCGAGGAGATTGGCTAGACACCAAACTTTGACCCTTTTCACTTGAACATCCGTTGCTTCTTCTGAATACCACTGGGAATGGACGTGGATTTCTGCACCGCTGTCCTGTTAATGCTTCATGACCATCAGTGCTAAGAAGGTCATAAACTCTATATCGGCTCTTATCAAAGAGTTTGAGCCTTTTCTTGAACCCATCCACCAGAGATTCAAGGCCGAGGCACACAAGAGGCTCGTGGGGATCAAATTGCCTGGATCCGACCCTGAAAAGTAAGGCTACCTTGTTGAGCTCTTCCTCCAAGATTTCCCAATGATTTAAGGCTCGAGGACTAAGCTGTAGGCTTATATAATTTATCAGTCATTGCCACAATTAAAATAGAAGACAGTAGGTATAGTTCGAAGTGCTGTATATTAATATAGCATCTTTCGATAAAGAAGCATCAAGAGAGGAAGCCCGGCTGTGGCTAAGCCTAATAACGAGCAGTTGAACTAGTCTCTGACAAGGCTAATATCATGCTCTAAGCCTATGGAGTTCATACCATTTTGCTCTTTCTCCCTGCTCTAGACCTGAGGAACCAGGGGAGCTTCACGCTCAGTGCCCTCTGGCTTACGATCCTGCGACAGCCTCCGCCGTTCCGTTGCCGTGTTAATAACTAAGGAGACGAGTGGGGCGGCAAGTGTAACCAGGAACACGTTTCGCAGAGCAAAATTGAAGGCCTCAATGACTGGCTCTATCAATTCCACGGGAATCGCGCTCCTGAAATTCCTCGCACCAGCACTTACCACAGCTGCACTATCTACCCCATCTATTTGATGAAGTTCCTTTATCAACTTGTCGGTGAAGGGATTCTGCCCTATACTAGTAGCCAATACTCCCCCAAGGCCTTGGAAGAATATGACCATGACGCAGCCTGTCGGCACGTCTGACTTGTCAAGTACAACTTGAACTGCCAGTATTGCCATCTGATTACACATACCATACCCAATGCCGGATATAATTTGGTATCCTATCCACTCTCCAGCTGAACTATGAGTGCGGATGAGTTGGTACAAACCACCTCCGGTGGCAAGGAGAGGAGCGCCGATCCACATGAATGGTACGTAGTACCCAATCTTGGACGTGAGCCAGCCAGTGCCCAGCGTGGCGAGGGTGTTGGAGATGGCAAGTGGCAGTGTGAAGATTCCGGAGTCCCTGGCACTTGTACCATTAACAGATTGAAAATAGAGAGGCCAGTAATATGTCTGCGTAACAATGGCTAACTAGACGAACAATACAAAACCGCATGCCGCACATACTGTGCGACTCCGAAATATGTGGAGGGGAATGGTACAGCTGGAATGGAATTAGCATGCGTGAGAGGGAATCGAAGAGGGGCGTAGAGAGGATCACCAAACTCACTTTGTCTGGTCTCGTTTCTGTAGAACCAGGAATACAGTCAAGATCAAGACGAAGCCGATAAGGGTGCCGAAGACTTTGGTATCAGACCAGGAATAAACAATTCCTCCCCACTGCAGAGCCAGCAGCAGAGATGTTATGGATTCGATCAATAACATGGCTCCCGGGATGTCCATTTGACGTATTTTCTGCATCTGTGATAACCCCGCCTTTGGAGGTGGTGGCGGATTTCTCAGAGTAAACCAAATATGAGCTAGACCAACTGCGCCGAAAGCTGCCAGGCGTAAACGTGGATTATAGGAACACTAACATTAGAGACTCACGAAGGTTAACCCAGAATATGAACCACCAACCAAGCGATTCGTTATCAGTTATAGCACCGCCGATAAGAGGCCTAGTGATAGATCCCACGCCGTATACACCAAGTATGATAGACAATAAGAATGCTCGCTGCTTCAAAGCAACGCAATAGGATAAGATGACTGTGGCTCCACTCAGCAAGCCGGCAGCGCCCAACCCAGCTATGGCTCTCCCTACAATAAGGGTAGTCGAATTGGGTGCGACGGCACAGACGATGGAGCCGAGCTCAAAGATGAGGAGCAATACAATATACGCCCACTTGATGTTGTAGAATGTGTATATCCGTCTACAAGTGGGAAGCAGAGACATTTGAGCAAGATATGAGTAGTCGTACTATCTCATATTATTAAGACTCGAAAAGTCGATGGTGACATGTGGTATCGTAGTCGTTTCCTACATTAGCCATATTCTTGCCGCCATGCAGAATCAACCTACCCAGGATCGTATTGTCGAGTACGAGCATGAAGGAGCCAAACATCAAGGCTAAGGCTAGAGAAGTAAGAGCCCAGCCGTTGAGATACTGATAGGCGGTAGCTACCTCATTCCCATGGGTCTCGCTCGGGTCTCCTGTCGCCACTATCGAATTATTGGTGTCTGGTTTAATGCTAGCCATATTCGTCAGCCGTGCTGTAGCAATACTCTTTTGATGATTTGATGATATCAAACAACGAAAATTTGGGTCATTTGAACTTTCATTCTTCGGAAAACGCATTATAGAGACGAGCGGGGCTGAACTTGTTTCATCTTACGGTTCATGAGCCATGCTGATTCACTGGACGGGAAGACGGGAAGGTATCCGGATAGGAACTTTTTCTTGGGATTGTGAATGTACATATTATGCAGCTGGTTGCGTGTTGATGATATTACATGTGCTCGTCGGGGTCACCTAGACTATCTATTATGTATTACATAGTCTTAATTGTTTAACGCTGATAGTAAACCCTAGATTCTTTCGAAATGTACATAATACATACTGGTATGCAGTTAGCCAACTGCTAACAACGATTTTTGCGGCTGCTTCGCCAAATCCTAACTACACATTTTGGACTATCATAGTATCGTAAATTGTGCATAAAAGGGTAGATAACATCTTTAGCAGGGCTATTGGGGTCTTCTCTTGCTTCGACACTGATATGTCACTTATACCGGGGACGCTGATCTGCCTCAAAAGCCTATATGGATGGCTCCAAAAGTCGGAGGTCCGATCGTATTCTCATGCTTAGACAAATAGAACAACGTTAAGTCGTTCATGCTACCATCATCTCCTTACAGTGAAGCAGAGTGAACAGCAAAAAGGGGTTGACTTAGCCACCTGGTGGCTATGCTAACATGCAGGGATGCAAAAAAGGGGGCATTACGACATAGAGAACCAGATATAACATGGACCGGATCGCGACGGCTTGTTTAAATGACTTCTACGGCACTTCGTTTCGAGTATTTGATTTCTCAATATCCTGAGTTTTTAGTCGCTTGGGATTCAGTCCACTCCGAGGTGAGAGTCTGGATTGAGAGTACACCTGTAACACATTAGGTACGCCATAATTACAGGCCCCCTATCCTAGGAGGTCCAGAATGGTTGATCAGTCTATCAACGAGGGAACTTATCGATCAGAATAAGAACAAGACAGCAAATACAATATGTCAATTTATTAAAACATTCACTACTATAGCTCTGTAATCTTTGAAGTCCCCGTTATGTTCCCATAGATGATAGGTCGGCCTAGCCACTCAGCGGCTGTGCTATTACCCTCTGAGCCTCGCTTACATTACTCTTCCATTTCAGTTTCAACGCTGTTCGTCCCAGTCTTCAATGTCAATAGTTTAATGTATCTCCTTACAATTTCTGTTCTCGTTGATCCATCAAGAGTGGACCGAAGATGACCCAAGGTCAGGGGAGTGACCCGACGCACGTGGAGCTATTCTCCAATCGCCGCTTGCGTCAACCAGCAGGGTTCCGGGTTATCATGGCCGATGAACGTGTCTTGGGTTGGAGTTATTAGTGGGCGCCTTGTACAACACCTTTTCTAGCCAAGACCGGAATGCAACACTGCCATACCACTGACCCGGATCTGGGATATGCCCCGGCGACTAAGCCCAGAAAGAGATCCCGCCGCGAAACCGAAGCTATGCTACAGTAAACCGCTGTCAATGCCCCATAACACGGGTATAAAGTCTCTACATTGCTCCGTTGTAGACCGCGTCGTCACAAATTGAATCTATCTTCGTTCTGCTCTTCTGAACACGGGTCGTACATCATGCGTGTCAGTCTTGTTTTGTCGTTCATCGCCGCCGGCGTTGGTGTTAATGCGGCAGCCCTCGAGCGACGGGCAGTGATCGCTCATGATGCGGTTGTTGGTTTTGCCCAATCAGCATCGGCCCTTGCGCTGAAGTTCAAGCCGTGGCTCAAGGTCGTTAATGGCTGTGTACCATTTCCTGCTGTCGATGCTGCTGGCAACACTGGGTATGGCGTTGATCTCCTTCGCGTAGAGTAAAACAGATAAAGTTAACCACCTCCGAATTGAAGTGGGGGACTTGCTCCAACAGGAGATCCAAGTGGCGATTGTTCAAGTAGCACGGGACAAGTTTATACTCGAGGCGCACAGTACGGCGATCTATACGGCCTCATGTATAGTTGGTAAATAACCCAGCTTATTGCCCTTACAATTGCTATCCTCCGCTCACATATATGTGCCAAGGTACATGCCGAAGGATTCTCCCTCTTCAGGCCTCGGCCACCGCCACGACTGGGAAGCCATCGTGGTGTGGCTCGATAGCGCAACTGCCACCAGTGCGCAGATCGTAGGGCTCTCGACGTCAGCTCACGGGGACTTTGACACCATTACCAGCAACTTCCCACTTGACGGAACGCGCCCCAAGATTCAATACTTCAGCACTTGGCCTCTTGACCACCAGCTCGGAACTACTGATACCATCGGCGGTGAGCAGCCGTTAATATCCTGGGAGAATTTGACAGATGCTGCGCGGAACGCTTTAGAGAACACGGACTTTGGAGATGCGAATGTCCCTTTCAAAGACGCTAACTTCCAGTCCAATCTGGCTGAGGCTGCGCCGTAAACTTGGAGGTAGGATCACTAGGAACTGTTCGTTAAAGGGAGTGCATTTCTCAAAAAGCAAGGGTAGGGCGTTGGATGGAGCTCAGTATGTGTCAAATGGATGAGGTTGCACTCAAATTAGCCACGTGAAATCAGGCGGAATATACCTATAAAGCCCTTGTAATACGTTCGGGTTGGGCAGAACATTCAGACTTTACTCAGACACACCTTTTCGGACTAGGACAGATGGCTAATGGCTGGAGTGCTTCTTCAAAATCAACCCGGCAGCTGCTCGGAATATGCAGAAGTCTAAGCGCTCAAGGAATCTCTCATGCAATGAGCCATAGTCTTCTCAGAGACTATCTCCTACACCAGGGGCCACCGGCGGACGCTTCAAGGTCTCTGGGAATTGCAATATCGATACGTCGGTACGGAGTGTGCTCTGCTGATTCATTCTTCTCTGTTTGTTTACATACAATGACGGGCCCATTGAGAACCGCACCTCTATACCATCTATTCACCGCTGCAGTGCGTTTCATCTGCCTTTCAGAATACTCTTATAGGTAGTGCCCCTAGGACATCAGTGGACAATTAATCAGAATCCGAGGCCCTGTTTGGTAACGAGCCAGTGGCGGCGCTTTGCTCGAATTTCTACTAGTCTAAGACGACGCAATGGAGGCTCAAGCCGCGGTCAGAAGCCCATAGGCAGGACTATGTAGTACCATGCCTGCTGCCGAAGCTATCTAAAAAGAGCATTATGCAGTGTCGGGAAGTATGGACGAATAGAGATTGAGCAGGAGTTCAGTCAGAGATTCAAGGGGGATAGGTGAGATACGCAGGTATAGTCAGACATCTTGAGGGCGGGCATGGCAGACAGATTCGAAAATGTGACATGGTGATATCACAGCAAAGCTCAAAAGCGCATCTATATATTGAGCGGACTTGTACAAGACCGAAGACAATAAGGACTATGAAGCCTATTGTGAACTATTGCATCTGAAGCCTGTTCTAAACCCTTCACTCCAATCCCTTGTGATGCCCCTGACACTTAAAGCGATGTGTTCCAAGCCAACTAACATGTAAGGGTAGGCTCACTCTCGTGACCTTACGTAAATATTCTTGTCCTTGCCCAAGATAGATCTCTGTATAGCCGTCGAGAGGGGAATGTGGGCACGGGCAACTGGCGTGGGGAATATCCCGGATTTCTCGTTGCCGGGGAGTATGACATCGATATGCATTTTCCACTTTTTGAGCAAGCTAGACGTCGAATCTATGGAATATTGTCAGCATTCGAACGAATGACACTCGGGTGGTAACTTACTTGATTCTTTCAAGTCTTTCACTTGGGCCGTTGTGGCAACACATCTTTCTACGTCGTAGATGTCAATCGTCTTTCTCTAGCAAGCGCATCTAACGACACTCGTTGAGAAGTTTGTTGTGGTTGGGTAGTCATAGTGATTTGATTAGTTTCGGGATGATATGTATGCTTGTGCAATGTTGAGGAACAAGGGAGGAAAACAGCCGTGGGTGTGACAGGCTTTTGTAGATTTCGCCCTTACACAGTACCATTACCCACGACACAGCCCTCGTCATGGGGAGGGGCGCCACGTCGAAGACTATGTCCAATTGCATTGCAAGCCTCCCTATGGCAAACTATCATAGTATATACAAGATGACTGGTTACGTAGACATGCTCTAATCTCTATTAGTCTTTTCGACACCTATGAAGTCTGTACATGGACGTCGCGCTCAATAACTCGTTAGTAGGTGGCTTCCGTCACGTTAGGAACTCGCTTCTCTTGATAATTGCACAGCTCTTAAGAGTCCTATCGGCAACCTATGAATGTATGTTTAATCCCCTGAGGCCTAGTCTATATCCCCTCTAGGGGGGGAAAACTAGCCCCGAGGGATACGTGTACCTACCTGGAAGCATGTATAACTTGGAGTGACCGAGAAAGAGCACGTTATACCTAATGGACAAGTCCGGCGTCTATTCTCTTCTTTACCTCGCGCCAGTACTGCACCCTCTTTTTTTCCCTGAACATCTTGCCCCAGCGCACCATAATGAGGAAGGCACTGCAGATAGCCAAGCCCACGAAAGCGGCGCTAATGAAGCAGTTCTGATACCCCAGATTCTCGACCCAGGGTGTGATTCCGTACCCGATAGCGAAGCTCATCGTGTTCCGTATGATAATGCAGGTCGTCAGGGAATCACCCGAGATGTCGCGGTACGTGTCGATGAGGTACGCCACCGATAGGGTGACGCCCATTGTATTGGCGAATGCCGTCGTACCCATCGCGAACACAAGGCCGAACCAGTGGACGCTGTGAGCAGCGCCGACCCCCCAGAGGATTAAAGATGAGGGGATCACGATGGTGGAGATGGAGAACAGCCAGAGGCGGTGCTCAGGCTCGGAAACGCCGTTGTTCTTACGGGCTAATCGAATGATGAATCGATCAGAGAATACGCCCGTGAAGGCGGATCTAAAGATAGTGAGCAACGAGCCCCCATTGCTTTGACGATTGTGGTGTGTAATAGACTTACGCGGCAGTGACACCTATAAGGCAGGATATGTAGGCGAGACCAACCAGGGCGGGTCGGAAATTATAAGGCGGCCCGCCTAAGATAAGCGAGGCCGTTGCATTAAGGATGTTGAAATAGATGAGGTAAGTACCGTAGCTAAAACCAGAGTAGAAGACCACCGGCCACGAGAGAAGCTTCAGGGACTGCCAAGCCCGGTAGTGCATCACAAAGGGTCTCGGCTTGTCGATGAGAGAGAGCTTTTGCCAAAAAGTCTTGGTAGACGTTCCTTCAGGCGGTGTTGTCACGCCCGCCGACCCTTTCTTATCTTCACCTGCATCCACTGCCACTTCTTTCTCAACACTGCTCCGGCTTCCTGCACTAGCGACAACGCCGACGGTCCTGCGGTCATAATTCGTCTCTTCCATGAAGAAGAACAGAAACACAAACGTGACCGCGCAGAAGATTGCCGGGATGTAGAAGACCCATCTATAGCCTACCCCGTCGTTGATGAAGCCGCAGATGACGGGCGCGAAGAAATTGCTGCCCGCGAGCGTCCAGGCGTACCAACCCAGGTACGTGCCCCGCTCGTGCGCGAAGAACAAGTCGGCGATGGTGGTCTCGGGCAGGGCCTCGATGGGCGCGGCAAAGAAGCCCGTCAGGATCGACTTCGCGATCCACTGGCCGTTACCGCGCGCATAGGGACCCCAGACCGTGACGGCCGTCAGGGCCGCGAGCGAGACGAGATAAGTGAGGCGCTTGCCATACTGGAGCGCGAAGGGCTGCCAGAAGAGCAGGCCCCAGCCGAGCAGTAGGAACATGTAGCCCGTGCCGGCGTTGAGGTCGGCGACGGTGACGGAGAGAGCCGACGACAGAGGCACGATAACCGAGTACACGACCGAGAGGGCGATGCCGTTGAACCAAGTGTACAGCAGCGCGCAGGCGAGCGCCAGGTACTTGCGGTTCGGGCTCCAGTTCAGCGGGTCTTCCGGGTCCGAAGACGGCGTCGGCACCAGCACGATGTCCTCCTGGTTCGCAGCGTGGCGCGTCGCCATTGTGTGTTGCAGGTCGACGAGATGGACGGTGCCTGGAACGAGCGACTCGTCCATCTCGCCATGGCTCTGTACGGCGGCTGTCACTGACATTGCGGCCTCGAGATTGTTTTTGTGAGGCCTTCACCACTGCCTACTACCCAACGGCGTGGTTATCAAGGTATTTATTCGAACCCCCCCACCCGAATCTGACATGCTTCCTATATGGGTACTTGGTGCCGACGATTTGTTATCTGTGACGGATCCGAGATATGGATATGATTTGTTATGCACTGATAGCGGTCGCATCATCCCTACACATAATAGATAAGGAGGCCGGCGCCCTTATACCAATACTGGCGTGTGCTTTGCAAGGTTTCAGGACCTGTTATTATCTTATGACCTGAGGTTTTCTGTATTACGAAGTAGTGAGGACAGAACACCTGCCTGACGTCAGAGTTGGTTTGGAAAGGGGAGAATCTTTTAGGTTAGTATTACCCAAAAAGGATAATTATACCTCCACCTATTGGGCTAATGGGTGGTATTGATCGATGTTGTAAAAGTGTTGGAGACTAATTGACAGGGCACCCCCCCGTACCTTCCCTACACACCCGTATCGAATTTCATCTGTATGATGCCGCTCATTATGAAAATTGATTGTATTTACTACACTCGACCTCTCAATAGATGCAGGCTTCTCCGACCTTGATTTTGGCTGAAAAGATTTATTCGAGGCATTCGCCTATATCACCAGGACTCTTGCCTCAACGCGTGCGGGCTTGGTGTTTTGCGAGACTTCCATACTTCAGTAACACCCAAGTTAGACAATACACATAGATATCTTGTCCTATACCTGCAACATGTTGCATCTCATAGGATTTTCTTTCCTGTGACAATGTAAATCTCATATCGGACATAGGCACCCGCCTCAATCTCCTCGCTTGCTCGTTTCTGGGCCAGATCTAGCTCCTCGCTTGTCATCCCCACACCTTTCGAGGCTACCGCGCGCAACCAAGAGAAAATAGACGTCATGGCGTTCTCCCCTATCCTTTTTCTCGTTTCTGGCAGCCTGTCAGAGCTGACACAGTCGCTGTCGACCGAATCTAGTCCCGCCGCTCGCATATCCCCTGCTAGAGTACTCCAGCCGCACTGGAAGCGGTCACGCATCTCTTCGCGCCACTTATCACTCAGCGCAACGACGGTATCAGTCGGCGAGGCTTCTAAGGCCCCACCCCGAAGAAACTTCGATGAGATGAAGTCGCACTCTACCCATTGCAGCCACCCGCTAGGTTTCAGCAGCTTCGTCAAGTTGCGGACAATGGCTGTCCACTCTGTCGGTAGTACAGCCGCCACAAGCATGCGGGCATGCACCAGGTCGTAGACTCCATGGAGCTCTTCTGGAACTGGCTGTTTCATATCCAGAACTTTCAGGTTGATCGTCTCGGGGACCGATTGCGGGTACATGGACGCAGAGATATCATATCCATCCAGTGTAGCATTGGGAAATGCTCCCGAGTCCTGTACGCACTGCAGGAAGTGACCGGTTCCTGTGCCGATGTCTGCGATTCGAGGACTGGGAGGAAGGGCAGCAGCGATGCGAGGGTGTATGAGGTAGCCGATATTGCTATATCATGGATGAGTGAGCCCGCGTGCTCCAAGACTGTATGCATAGATGTCGAACGAGATTGGGTCATATCTACCTATTCAGGAGATCAAACTGTTCATTGAGCCTGTGACATTGAGTCAGCTATTCGATGCAGTTCCATAAGGCCATGCGCGCAATGGGTCCTATCCAAGGCCTCCAAGGCTGGGGAGAATTATGACATCTAAGTTATACCTGCGTCCCTCGGCTGCGGTTCGGGTGAGTTTTTCTGCGTAGATGTCCGGCATGGCCGTGATGCATGTAAAGAGTCTTGAATGAAAACAGAGTTGCTTGACTTCACATGAGCAGGCAACGGGCGAAGAGACAGGCCGAAGGGAGTGGTGGAGTGATATGACGCCGAGGCAATCCCTTGGCAAGCATGTAAGACCAACAGCAGCAAGAAAATTGGGGCGGAAAAAGGTTGTGGCTGCTGGCTAAGCGGGGAACGGCGCATGTAGGCAGATGGCGACGAACCAACAACTGATGATCAAACATGAGGCACAGGGTCCTTACGATGCGCAGGTAAAAGACGGCGGTGTAGTAGAGGCCGACGAGAATGTACATCCTGGACGACCCAGTCTAGTCTCACAAGCTGCCGATGCCATAGCCTTGCCAATTCCTATCATGCACAAGAGATATTATTAGTGAGCTGTTTGATATATTCATAGGTAAGAGGGGAGTAAGGAGGACGGTAACTTCTCACCGCTGCCGCCACCAGTCACGACAATGATCAAGCCATCAGCCGAGAACAAGGCAGTGGGGCTGGTTTTCGTGACGCTGTGCTCCATTTTCTACTCGGGAATCTGAAAAACATAGACAAGCGAGATTAAGATCAAGAAGATGGGAATTTTTTATGTAGAATTCACGCTTAGATGATGAATAAAGATAGCGAGTTCAGTGTGGTAAGGTAATTCTAGGCGACTTATTAGCTTGAAGATTTATAAAATAATGATGTGATGTGGTTCTTAGAAATGGAGACAGTGTCAGTGGAAGAGACTATGGATACCGTGAAAGTGAGACCTCACGGAAACTGATCAGCGCTATAAATTTGGGGCCAATTGATGATTTTTTGACGGCACAGGAGGATCTCTCTCTCTCTCTCTCTCTCTTCTTTGAGTTCCGCAATACATACATGAGTTACTTCTTGTGAGAAACCATCCAGCTATGATAGCAACGTGACATAAATTGAGATAGTGTCCCAGTCAGTCGAGGATTCGGTGCTTGTTAACACCATGAACCAAAAGCCGAGACAATTCAATCATCATAGTACCATAAGCGGCGTACATCTTCAGACAAGTTGTCGACGTTGTCAAGACAGCGGCAGAACTGAGGGTCATGCTTGCTATAGCGCCAGATATGAGGCCCAACTGGTCTATAGCGGTAGTCGAAGACGAAAGCACGGGACTCTCTGCAGACCCAACTATGGCACTCGAGGTCAGTAGCTGCCGATACAAGCGCGATATTTAAGCTTTTAGGAACTTGGAAAGCTTCATAGAAGCTCGGAGTAATTCCGTTAGGACAAGTAGAAATGAAATAAGGGGTAACCTACGCGAGCGGCATGTCAAACACTTCTGGATTGAAGATGGTAGATAGATAGCAATCCGGTCCACAGGTCAGGAGGTCTCCTGGGTAGAAACGCCTGAGGCTGTATGGTTCTGGCAAAGCAAGCTTCCAGATCACTAATAATCCGTGTCAGCAGCTGTCAGGATCGTGAAAGGCTCCTGGGCAATGAAGTTGGTCTGAAAGAGAGAAGCTTTCCACTTCAGACTAGCCAAAACAGCAAAAGTTGATGTAGAAATCACTCACCGAGACGCAACTCGGCTGGGAGGCGCATGAAAGGATGGAAAACTGTTCCTCGCTTGATTTGTCTGCCGTTGGATTGCTCGCCGCTGTATTCCTTGCCATTGGATCCCTCTCCTTCCTCTCCGGGCTCCTTCACCTGGTCGAGTCCCTTGGGATCGTTTCTTCCCTCGATTCCTTCAAACTCTTTGGCTTTACCAAGCCTCTTGGACTCTTCAAGCTCCTTAAGTGGCTCGCCAGACATGATTACTGCAGACCTTTCTAAGATGCAGCTTGTTAGTCAAATGAATGATGGAAGCTGAGAAGATGTGAAATATTGTGCTTGATATCTTTGTGCAGATAGGCACTACATAGTGAAAAGATGTGCGGGGTACCCAGACGAACAGTGCTATATGTTATAGCACCTTGTCAAGATGTGAGCATGTAACTCAGATGGGCTTTGGTATCTTACCCTTCAAGATTTGGACTAGGAGAAGTCGAAATAGTGTGAATGATCGATGAATCAGTGCACGAGAATGGGCAAAGTGAAAAGACGCAAGACAGTAGATGAGATATTAGAAGTTGGCAGTGATATGATGGAGATATCATTGACGAAGGTGTAGGAAGTGGCGAGAGCAGTCAATACATGTATGAACACTCAATGTAAGGCAGAGGGTCCGTATCCGACGCAAACAAGTATCTATTGACGTACCGATGTACCTATGTATTAGTGAATGAACGAATGTATTGAGAAATTGCACGTGTGTTGAAAATAATTAACCGAACTCAATAATGAGACGCGTTTTGCCCTATTGTTGCCAACAATGTTGTGCAAGTTTTTCTTGGTAAAGGCAACTATTATATTCGGGCTGCACTTCCTGGCACAATGATGCCAACCACATAAGATCTTAAGACGGCAAAGCCCCCAATTATGTAATAATACAAAGAAGTAGAATGTTCAATAGCTAAGGGCAAATTCTTGTCTTAGTTAATAAACGACCTCGAGTCAATAGGAACTATACCACACTGTAAATGACGACCGAGTTGCTACCTACTGATGATCCAGGTTCACTCTAAAGACATCCTCCCGTGGTAAGGTACCACCTTGATCTTGTCATTTCGAGAAGGGACAAGTCTCTTACACCACGTGCTTTATTATATCGAGGCTCACTCCTGTTGATAAATATTTAATAAACTAGTTTTTTCATCTTGTTGCCCCTCTCCTTAACTTTCATTTTCAGTACTGACCACACTATTGAGTCATGTCCATGGCACCTGTAGCTAAATCAAGGGGCAAGAGCCGGTCCGGATCAGGATTCCTACGTTTGATAGGAACTAGACCCTGTGCTGTCATCCTCTAAGGTTGTTCCTCGGCTTCTAGTTTCTCATACGCATCCGGAAGTAAATCAGCTAAGAATCGTCAGTTGGGACCATCTTAACGTAGTGTTGACCTTCCACGGCAATGTAGTGCTTAAGGGTTGCTGCTTGCTGCACTATTCTATTATTTACATATATTGAATTGGTGTGAGTGAGCTCAACGGCAGGGAGCATGAGGGAAAAGTCACTTGTGGCTAAGTTGGAGATTTGGAGTTTAAGTAACAAGCCAGGTATCCAAAGAGGGAAAGGCTAGGCAGACAGGGCGTTACCTTTTCCATGAATTGAATCAATTAATTTTCTTGTGATCATGAGATTCCCAACAACCGTGTGAAATCCCAATCTGAAGGCCTTCCGCGCCCCGGGTCCCAGTGGGGAAAGTGCATGAAGCGCAGCCATCCTTCCACCCCGAGGCACCGCGGCTGTGACGGAGTTGGCCGCGAGATTTGCGGCGCTGTCAGCCCCGGAGCCGATGATCTCGGTGGTGTATCAGCCGGAGCCGGAGCCGGAGCCGGGCGGAATGCTTGGTAGTACTAAGATATACATGGCTAGCCTAATATTGAAAGTGACAATTACTGATGGGTAGGCTTCGCGGTCACATAATTTACCTGTAACCAGCTGGCTGTGGGTATTCTACGCGCTCTGACTAGTGGTAGAGAAGGCGAAAGCCACCTCCCATTACGAGTCATCACAACATACAATGTAGTAGTGAGAGTGGCTTGAATTGGAGCTGACGTCGGAACTAAAATTTTCCACGTGCTGAGGCGGCTCAGCCCCCAATCAGCCCAGCCAACCAAGAAAGATTGACGGCTCAACTTCCCCAGCCGGCCAGAGACGCGAAAGGTACGCGTAAGCCGGCACTTACAGCCATACAGCCAGATTCTCCACGGCCCACATCCCCACCGTCACCCTAGCACCGAACCAAGCTAGTGCTTGCCGGCATTGAACCGGCATTGAAACGAAGTGACGCAGGCCAATCTATTGTAGCCCGCGAGTGCATCATCGTCAGGGTCCGCCATCTACATACGCGACAAGAAGAGCGGGAAACACGTACTGCTGTATCCCCTATACTGAGTCAAGCGCAGGCGCGGTTTTCCCTTAGCACCGAGTTCGATATGATAGAAAACTGCAGTGCAATCCTTGAACGAGCCAGAACGATGGAAGTAAGAAACGGAGTGAGAGCATATAATCTCTCCATCACCTCTCACTATTGTTGCCGCAGAGCCCCATCCTTCTTCATATAGTGCCGTCACACATTCTTTCCAATTGGAATCCTGTCCCCCCTTTCTTCTGTTTGTCCTTTGCTTGGCACCAACATCCATCATGGCCATCATTCGACCCCGCAAGGTCGCCCTCGCCTCTGCCCTGGGCCTTCTGGCTCCGGCGGCTCAAGCAGCACTCTACGACAGCGTGCTCCAGACTCCCAATGGCCCGGTGCAAGGCTACCCAGCCTTCAACAGCAGCCCCGCGAACATGAACCTCACCAACTGGAAGGATATCACGGTTTGGAAGGGTATCCCCTTTGCCGCCGACACCTCGGGACAGAACCGCTTCCGTCCTCCCCAAAGCGTCACGCCGTGGAACACGACCTTTGACGCCAAGGACTATGGACTGGCCTGTGTTGCTTCCGGCACCACGTACGCCGACATTGGCGAGGACTGCTTGAACGTCAACGTCTGGAGTGCTGCCAACTCCACCGATGCCAAGCTCCCCGTCGTGATGTGGAGCTATCCCGCCGGAGGCTCTAATGCTGATCCTCGCTTCGATGGTGCCGGCACGGCCGACAAGGGCGTCGTCTTTGTCAACTACAACTACCGCACGGGCGCGACCGGCTGGCTTGTGACCCCCGAGTTGACCGAGGAGAACCTGGCCACCATTGGCGTTAACAGTTCTGGTAATTACGGTATGCTGGACCAGTTTGCTGCTCTGCAATGGGTCCGCGACAACATCGCCGCATTTGGCGGTGACCCGGACTGTATCACCGTCTCGGGCCAGTCGGCCGGTTCGGCTGCCACGTACCACATCCTTAACAGTAAACTAACCAAAGGCAAGTTTGTCGGCGCCATCATCCAGAGCGGTGTCAGAGATCCTTACGATCCTCTTGCTACCAGCTTGGCAGAGGGGTACCAGACCTACGACGTCTCCTTGAACTACAGCCTGTCGTATATGGAGTCAGTGAACTGCAGTACCATTGCCTGTATGCGTGCCCTGCCGTGGAGCACATTCGACAACTCTGCCAACCCTGGCTCAACCGGCCCGTCCTTTAAGGGCACTCTGGACTACTATGCCATGCCTGACACGTACCTGAACACACTGAAGCTGGGACTCGCCAACGACGTCCCCATCATAACTGGAAATACTAAGGATGAGAGTGGCGCGTCGTACGGCCTTAACATCACCCTAGACCAGTACCTCGACGATGTAAACTCCACTTATTCGGGAGACTTCGTCGACAAATTCCTGGCCGCGTACGCGGCCAACGACTCGGCCTCCGCTTCGGCCGCCGAGAACGCCCAGTATACCGACCGCTCCAAGATCGGCACGCAGAACTTCGCTACCTACTGGTTAAGCAATAGGACCAGTCCCGTATGGACCTACCTGTGGGACCACGCCCCGCCGGGACAAAATGCCGGAGCTGCGCACATGACCGAGATCCAGTACACGCAGAACAACCTGTACAACGTCTACTACGGCGAGTGGGAGGCCGAGGACTACCAGATTGCTACGATTATGAATGGCTATTGGGTTAACTTCATCAAGACGGGCAACCCCAATGGAGACGGTTTGACCCAGTGGGACAGCGTGTCTGCTGACACGACGGTAACTCAGGAGCTTGGAGATGGCTGGGGCCCCATTCCTATCGCCAATGCCGAGCAGATCAGCTTGTTTAAGAGTTGGTTCCCGACCTTGACGGCCATCTAGACAAAATAAATGGCCCGGCCAACCCCTCAAGATTTAGGTACATAGTAGGGCTTTCTGTAGATATTCGAGCGATCTTTTATACGCTGCTTCAATGCTTGTGAGCCGTAGCTGATATGAGGCTCGGATTAGCATTTTGAACGAAAAAAAATCAATTACAAAAACGATGAGTCTCACTCGTCTCAATGGTTTTCCTCCCCATTCACCTTATTTGGTCAGTAAACCGTAGCTCAGTTTCATAATGATGTCCTCCAATAGTTTTAGGATAGAGCTATGCGCCGTTAAAGTACAGCACAATTGTCACAAGACCTTAACTATCGTCCTCTAGGAACTAAAATGGGCGAAGCACCTCAAATAAGCTTCTAACCGGACCGAGGCGGAAATTGATGTATTTGGCTATATAATGTAAGGAGCTTGTCTTCGAATATACCGAGTTTACTCCCTGTACAACATATACCTACTTACATCCAATCAACAACGCCCAATTATGACGGACTATCCTGCAATACCAGGGCCACCGCCCTCATATGTCGCCGACGGCCTGCAATACCGTTCAGGTCCTACTGCAACAGAACCCATGGGACTTAGTCCATGGCAGAGACGCTGGAATATGAAATGGCTGAACGAGGCTTACATCCCCTATATGCGTCGCAACGACTTGCACATGGAACGGTGGTTAAGGCGCGACACAAGCTCCCGCCCGGGTGAAGAAACTCGACCAGGTACAGAGCAGTTCATGTTAAATGGTATAGAGGCAGGCGTAGCGAACCCCAGGAGCTCGATAACGCGGAAACGGTTACCGCCGGGAACACACCACCTTACATGGCCAGTCCGTATGCTAGCCAGCGATACCAAAAGGCTCTGGGGACGCTGGCGCAAGCACAGAGAGAACGCCATGTCGTGGCAAATGGTCGTGGTCATGGAGGAGCATGGCGATACGCCGCGATGAAAGGGCGAAACGAAGTTCACGTTTCGAGACGGGTCCCTCCATGACTATTTAGAATCGCCGAATCGAGAGAATTGGATTGATTTCCCCTCACCCCAGGATATAAAGCGGTATTCGATACGGACGCCGTGTGGGCTAGAGTGGTTGAAGTGCGGTCAAGATGCACGGAGTTGGGCCCCTTACCTTTCGCCCGAGTCTTGCATCCCCTTCGTTACTGTCAAAGGATCTGTTGCACGATTTTGCAAGCCCCACAATGTTCACGAGTTTGCTGATGGGAACATGTTCGATAACTTTGTGCGACCGTGTCCGCACTGCGGCCAGAGAAGAGCATACTAGTATGATTCTCAAGCAGTGTGTTTAAAAGCTTCATCCCCCTAAGTCCCATTATCGTATGATTATTCGCAAGTGTGCATTAGATCAGGATGATGCCGTAATTATGTAGGAGAGCCAATCTATATTATCCTTATCTACGTGATATGTCATCTATCGTGAAAGCGATAAGATTTGACAAGAACCGACTTGAAAAAGAATTAAAAATTTATATTTTATCTTTTCTGCTTTAGAAGTAAGATCTTTATTAGATCTTTAACCCTGTGCTCTTGTATTTGTTCTTCTTAATAGCCCACCCCCGCTTTCTGGGGTGATGACTTTGTGTCCGATATATGAGCATGAAAATATAATAGACGGACACAACTGCTATAAATAGAGTTTAGAAAGGCTTCTTATTTAATTTTCGGTGATCTGCTTAGCTTCCACCAGCTTTGGCAGCGTTGGCCTGGATTGTGACAGACACTAAAACGCACCCGTGGCTTGCCCTAAGGGGTCGGATCACGTATCGGGGTAGGAACTCTGAATCAGCCAGTAGCAATTTCTCTACGTTACTATCACTTATAAGATTTCACCGAGCCAAAGAGTCATGAAAGAAGCTTACTTATTTAGTTTATAACCGATAGCGCCAAACAAGTCTCCAAATCGAAGCGAATGTAACTAGGTTAGACTACAACACCTTATCATTGTTAGAGAATTCCTCCCAAGTCCTTCGTCAATCTTGAGTAAGGAGCGGAATAGCCGAAGACAAAACGAAGGCTTCGGCACAGGTGATACCGATTTCTCTTACCGAAATTCATTTCCATGTCCGAACTCAGCCATCTTTGTCAATGCTGCCTGTTATGTCAGTGTTCGCCGCTCCCACCGCTTTCTCTCCTCTCTTGATCATCCTCATCACCGCTGTCATCAT
The DNA here is from genome assembly GCA_022593225.1 of Xylaria sp. FL0064. NCBI lineage: Eukaryota > Fungi > Ascomycota > Sordariomycetes > Xylariales > Xylariaceae > Xylaria > Xylaria sp. FL0064. The sequence goes on along the minus strand of JAJKLE010000017.1, from coordinate 681,529 downwards.
AGTAGTAAAACTGCTGTCTCTGACGAATGCGTAGTCTGGAGACTGCGCCCATTGCGTCGAAGAGCCTGGGATGCTCGTCGTAGTTGTCGACCTCAACTCTCCTGGAACGAGTCGGCACGGGGATAATCGAACGCACCATCAACCTTCCAAGCCAACTAAGCCCTAATCCATTGTTCCCTGACATCCACGAGTTAGGGACTACAACTGCAACTCCAGGCGGCTGAGTTCTCTCGTTTCTTCGTCCGCCGTGGCCCCCGGACCTGTGGTATCGGCTCGATCCGTGACCATGGCCAGACCGGTGAGTTCCACCAGACCTGTGACCTCCCCCGTGTCTATGCCCGTGACTAGGTGAGCGAGTTTCACCAGGCGGCTCGTGGCCACCTGTTGGCCTCTCAGCCGCGTGGCTGCCTTCGGCTACATGATTTGCTTCAGCCCCACCGCTTCCCCCGGGTCTTTGGCTGCCATGATTGTTCTTGCTGCTGTGACTCTTGCTACTTTTCTCGCTTTGGTAATTTCCCCCGCTATGGTGGCTTTTCTTACCCCCTCCGCTGCCTTTGCTGCTTCCACCAATGTGCGGCATCTCCCAAGATATTTTGCACTAGATTTCTAGCAGAGGAAGAGGTGAGATGAGAGTAAAAGGGAGAATTGTAGAAAAGAGTTGTAGAGACTCGGGAGGGTGGACCCCCCGAAGATGGTCATTATATATTACATTAAGAATAACTCAAATAGACCGGAAAGACCCGACTGAGTATGACAGAGCTACGATAACTACATTGTTGTAACCTGAGTCCGAACGCCTCATAACCAACCAAGGGCAACACAATCATGTTGTATGGAAACGGGCTAGAGAATACTTTGTCAACGTGATGCCTATCCCTTTCCTCCCTTCCCGTTTTTCTTGTCCTTTTTCTTTGCCTCCTTTTCGGCTTTCTGTGCTTCCCACTCTTCCAGGTTCTGCACCAGGATCCAGTCCAGCGATTTGACCCTGAACTTCTCCCCTTGACTCTCCCAGCGGCCTTGGAGTTTCTTTCCTTTCTGGTGCCTCTTCCATGTCCGCTTGCGACTTGCTCTCGCAGCCTTGTCGGCCTTGCGCACCTTATGCTTGATTCGCCATGCCGTGAGTTTCGCAAGTAAAGTTGTTGCAGGGCTCGGAGCCGGCACGCCGAAGGATAGCTCACAGCTACACTTTGATAAATACCGAAGACACCTTTCCTGTGATGTCAGCTCCAACGTGTCCTCAGTGAGCGGTGCAAGGCATGGATCCTTCTTGTCAAGCCCGAATAGCTTCTTCAGCCGTTTCGTGCCGACGATTTTGACGTGCAGTTTGCGTGGATGAAAGTACTTCTCATTCATGAGGGCCTTGTAGTCCTTCGTCCGCTTGTAGTTCATGATAGTTGAGCCGAGAATGGCGATGAGCTCTAGGGCGCCGCCGATACCCTCGGCTATGTCGTAGGGCACTACGCCGACGGCGGCTCCTGTGAGCTCTAACACGCGAAATGCAACATGAGGGGTGATGATGATATTCAAGTTGTCGACAAAGGCCACGAAATCCTCCTTCGTGATGGCATGTTCCGCTAGCTCCGGTGCCCACGCGCGCGCAAAAGGAAATGCATCCCCTGGGTTCAAGCGTGGGACCATAACAGGCTTGAGGAGAGGCAGGAAGCTTGCATCTTCAGGGATGGGAGGAAGGCTTGCAGTTGCAATGTCAAGGATGTGAGTGTCGCTAACATGCGTCGCCAACTCAGGAGACGTAGTCGGTGTCAGCTCGACAACATTAACCCGGTCGCCAGAGGTTGACTTTTCTGATAACGCTGTCGCATCGTCATTATGATTAGAGACAGTCTCAGAGGGACACTGGCCTTCATCGTCATTCTCATGTGTATCCTTCTCTGGTGCCAAGGAGCGGCTAACTATCTTTGTTAAAGGTTCTATTGGTATGCGAGCGTTCCCAGATCATAAGCCACATCAATGAGAATCAGACTGCTCCTGATGTGCATTATGTTGAAATTCATTCAGACTATTGAACGAAGAACAAATCCTCCGTCGTTGCGGGTGAGTGCTAGGTAGTTTAAGAGACGAGATCACCTGGTGCCAAGATCGGCATTGGGGCTGAGTGCAAGGAGGCTTCATTTGGATGTACTAACCTAACCCGTTCCCGACATCTCACTCATCAAGATGCTTCCCATGAGGCTCTTTGCCCGAGCATGCTTTATCAGTGCATTGCTGTTTTTCATTCCTGAGTTATATTTTATTGCATGCAAATACCTACATAAGTATAGTAGTAGGCACCTAGGGATACACCTCTCAATATCTAAATGTTGATTGGCAGGGCTGCATGTACCAGGCACCTACATTATATGGTAAGGTTGCACGACATGGGGTAGCGATACAGAGAATTGATCAGGCCACTGTACATAATGCAAGGTTGACATGTGTGCTTGGCCAAGTACCCAGGTACTTACTGATGGATGGTGATGGCGTGCTTGGATGAGGTGGCATGGTGGGTAGCTACCTACTTAAGTACCTACCTAGGTACAGTAGGTACCAGCCTGCCAGGCCCCATTCCACTGGCGCCTAGACTTCCTAGCACAGTCGTGTGGTACCCCTAAAGTACCGATATCTTTAGAACCAACATTGGACCCCACAGAGGCGTCGTCATCACCTCTGAAACAGAACATTTCCTCCCTCTATTTCCACGAGCCGACACGACTATTTTCCATTGTTTCCTTCCTACACCTGCGCGCCCATGAGCACTTGAGCCCAACACCCTCCTGCGCACGCAAACGCACGCCAGAATGCAGCTACAGTCTCTTATTGCCGGCGTTGGCTTGGTGGCGATAGCCAACGCCCTCCTCCTTCCGCCCGACCTCTCCATCGTCGACGACTCTGTCACAACCCTCCCTGTGCCGACCGAGATCGATGCCGACGTCGCTCTTTCGAAGGTAGCCGACGCTCAGACCCTCGACCTAGAATGTCCCGGTTGCTTTCGAGTTGGTCATAAGCACCAGAAAGAGATCCCGAGCCACCTGAAGCTGGATTTCAGGGTCGAGTCCACCGATGGCGCCGACCGTCTGACTGTCAACGGATACGAACTGTACCCGAACCCGGATCTCCTGCGGAACACTCTCATGGCACCAGTCCTGCCCGACATGGCTTCCAGACACCCCGAGGCGAAACCACGCCTTCGAGGAGGCATGAACCGACCGCAGAAGAACCAGCCTCTTGGCTTTGCGATGGAGACTGAGGCAGTGCCCACCGACGATGGTGAGGATCTGCAACTCATCAATGTCGAGATCCAAATTATCGAAGTGGGCGATGTCTTCATCGAACGCATCCCCAATGTCCAAGTGAAACTCGTTAAGACTCCGTCTGGCAAACTTGCCATCGGAACTATCGACACCATCCGTTCCCAAGCGGCCGGCTCCCCCGATGGGAAGAAGGAATGCTCCACCACGGTTTGCAAATGGAAGGCTATGTTTTTCCAACAGCTTGGTCGAATCTTCTCCTTGAAGGGATGTGATGGCTCTCGGTCACGGCCCCCGCATGGTCATCCCCACGGAGACCACATGCACGGCCATGGCCCTGGTCCTCACTACCACCCTCACCCTCATCACATGGGCCACAGACACGGCTGGGGCCACGGCTTCAGAGTTTTCGTGACACACATCCTGTTCCCAATCATGATCGGCATCGTAGCTGGTGTGTCAGCTAGCCTGTGAGTTTCTCATACATCGCATTTATAACTTATATGTATACTAACAGTGAGCAGTATTGGTATGCTGGTTGGTACCTTCATTGTCTTCGTCTGGCGCCTATTGTTCCGCCGCTCGTCTGCCCGCAGCTCTCACAGATGCCGATATGCTCATAAGGCGGCTAAAGACGAGAATGCTACCAACGAAGAAAAGTCCGGTTTATTGAATGAACACGAAGATATTGAGGCGCCACCCGCTTACGCGGAATCAAACGTGACGGTCGTTGAGGATAAAAAGGCCGAGGATGAAGCGTAAAGGGTCGAAGGTATAACCGTCGTGGCCAAGTTGGGAGGTATTCCACCCTTCCGCGCTTCCCGTTGTAATAATATTCAAGCTCTCACTATCATCTGCGGCCCAGCTGAAGGGCTATGAGTTCACAGGTGGCATCTATGCTGATGGCTTTGATTGTGGAACTGAGCGAACACTCCTTCAGATCTCCTTTAGTTAGTTTCAGATATCAATAGGCGTAGGACAACAATTCGCGCTCCCTTTCTCACGTCTTACGTATGTCCGCTATGGGAACAAGACAAGAATAAAATAAAAAATGAATCCTTCGATTATCGGGTAACTTCTTCATAAGCACTGGTGTCTAATATAGTGACTATCCTACAAGCTATGCCACGGTGACTACAAATACCTCAAGACCTTAAATGAATCGCTGCCGGTGATGAATACTCCATGGCTGCGTGGTAGAATTTCAACAGAGACGAGAAAAAAGATCAAAGAGAGATATAAGCATGAATATGTCAAAGCCGCAAAAGGTACGTATGCTAGACCTGTATATGTACCTATGTAAAGACTGAGTATCGCAGCAAGAGTGTAACAAGGTCGGAATAAAAAAGAGAAGGAAAAGGGACTTTGCTGTGCCGGCGAATCGAACGCCGATCTCAAGCTTGGAAGGCTAGAATGATAACCATTACACTAGCACAGCCTCAGATCTCTGACAAGATGGATGACATAATATCTGCCTCAATGCTATATATACTATAAGGACTCAGCACTATCAGCTACCTAGGTAGTTATTACCAGGACTGGTCTGCTCTATTCGAGATCTACTCCCCAAGCTATTGTGTACTCATATAATTAACGCTCAACACCCAGAACGGAGTCCTATCAATATGCTGCACGAATTCTCCGATAAAAGACGAGCTTAGGTGTCTTCTTATTGTAATGGGAAGTTAACCTAGTACGTGCGGCTTCAATTGCAAGTAATTATGCAGCGCCGCATTCTCTTCCGACGACTTTTTCTCCTCCCCTCTCTCAAATCCAAAAACCCGAACACAACTCCAGCTCGCCGCCTCCTCATAAGACACGCCCAACTCGCCTCACAGGCAAGGCCACAGCTCCCCTTCCTCTCCACCCCGCTAGCGAGAAATAACCAGTACCGTTATTTGACGACAGAGCGGAAGCGATGGCTCGTATATGAGGTGTACCTCGGCTTCAAGTATACCGTCTACATTTGGGCAATAGTGGGGTTCTCGGTGATAGCATATTGGAGCCTGCAGCAGGAATGGCTCGAGAGGAAGTATCCGACTCCGCACGAATGGGGCTTTATCACGAGGCTGCGATTCCGCATTGCGAAATGGGGGCCGGACCGGACTGACTGGGTCGAGACGGATTGGGTTGTCATTGGGGAATATGCCAAAAATGTCATTGCGAGGCTTGAAGACAGGAACATCGAGGGCGCAGGACTACAGGAGCTGACCGAGGGCGGTGTCTGGATCGAGGGTATTGGAAATTGCGGCTACGATATCACGGCAAAGAGCGAGCTGTGGCGGCGAGGTTACTACGAGGCGTTGATGCTGGCCGCGAAGGCCGCCGAACAACTCGACGACCATGTCGTAGACACCACCCGACATCTCGTCTTTCCCGCGAGCACAGTCATCGGGCCCTCGAACCCGAACCCAAAGCCCATCCCTTTTGGCGCCGAGAAAGCGCCGCTCGAGGAGCACTGCGAGCGCGCATACGACGAGCCAGAGACGTTCTACATGCGGATATTGACAACGCGGGGATTCTCGTCGCGGCAGAAGATGGACGCCGCACTAGCGTACGCGTCGTGGCTCGACTTCAAACAAGTCCCCGAGGCCGCGATGCGCATGTACGACTGGGCGCTCTCCCTCGCCTCCGAGAACATCTCCCCGGCAGAGATCCCGTATGACCGCGAATCCTACGTCCTCCGCGACGACGCCCCGGCGCCCTCGACAAACATACTCGACGCGCTGACCGCACTAGCAGCGCACAAGGCGCGCAACGAAGACATATCCAGCGCCCTCCCCATCCTGCTCTCCATCCTCCGCGCGCGCCGCTCTCTCCCCGAACCACAAACGAAAACCTCACTCACATCCATCACATCTTCTTACACAGCAGATAAACCCTCCGATTCCCCTTGGACAGCAACCAACGTCCTCCACACCATAAAGCGCATAGCCGCACCACCCGCCTACCCCCCACCACCGCTCTCAGGCGACTCGCCCCCCGTGCGCGACGCAAAGGAGCGCTGCGAAGAAGCCGCGCTGAACTTGTACATCGGCGAGATCATCTACGCGGCGGGCAAGGCGCGCGAGGACGGGCTAGCCTGGACGCGGGAGGCCGTGGACCTAGCCGAGGAGCAGCTGCACAGTCTCAACTCTTCCCCCTCCCCCTCTTCTCCTTCAGACATCACCGCCGCAAAGCAGACCTGCAAAGAATGCCTAAGCAGCGGACTGCAGAACTGGGCGAAGATGGCAGCGCGGCTCGCGCGCGAGGAGAGAGAGAAAGAAGCCACTGCTACCTCTTCCTCTTCCTCTTCTGCCGGTGCTAGTTCCTGGTTCGGCGGTTTCTGGAGTGAGGGCAAGCAGGAGAAGGTGATGGCCGGACGCTGGGCAGCGGAAGAGAACGTGGTTAAGGAGAGGACGCGGAGGGCGCAGGAGATTCTGGATGAACTGGAGACGCCTGGTACCTCTCTGAACTCGTTCTTTTGGGCTTGATCGTGTTTACGTGCAAAACCGAACCAAGCCAATCAATCCTATCTTCTCTTTCCTGTTGGATGTTAAACAAGCACATTACGCTCGTTTAGGAGCCATCCCTGAATGATAAGGGATTTCCGGAAAATCAGATCGGACTCGCATCACGTTCGCGCTCTCATAGCACAAAATGGGATATCGTGCACTGAATATTCTACGAATATGCAAATCGGTAGCACATGATAATCGTGCACACGCCAACACCAGAGCAGGGCGTACAGTCAGATGTTTCGTCTGTCTTATATGCTGTATATATATATCACGTTGAATTTGGGACTTAGGACATCAAAAGTGGCTACTGTCGAATCACGAGGCGTTTAGTCTACTGTATGTATGATCAAAACAACGATTGTTTCTACCTGCCAATTCCTTGTGTGCGTGATGAATGTATATCACATACATGTTACGCAAGTAAATCCATCTCGAGCTCTCGAGCTCGTGAGTACTAAACTATCTATATGACTCTTTAACTCAGGGCCTTGGGGTAGGCAAGTCCTGTCATGTATCGTATCCCGCTCAATCTTAGTCATCGTAAGTTACTATGGCTTGTATGTATGGGTGTCCACGCGTCTCAGAACGATGAAAAAACGACTGACATGGTAGTAAGAAAGACCTAGGAATATCCGTATCATAGACGCAAACTCAACATTGCTTGTCGTCTTCGTCCCTGTCGCTCACGTTGTTTTTCTTGGGACGCATCACGTACTTACGATCTCCTTGGCCTTGCTCCTCTGACTTGTTCAGAGCACGTCCATCTCCATCTACATCGTCCTTGGCGATGGGGTTCTGTGTGCCGCTGCTTTGTTTTCCTCCATTTTCTTCCATAACTTTTTCATTGTGCTGATACTGCGCAGACTCTTTCCCATCGTATTTGTCCACCGCCTCTTGTGCAAGTCTGGACGTATATTTTACCCGCTCCTCTTTGGTAAGACCCAGTCCTTCGGTAAGATTGTTCATTCCATTAATTTCGATACGGTCCTCGGTCGAGTTTGTTTCGCCTGAGTTCTTTCCTGGCTCCTGGTCCGAACTTTCTTCCGCAAGCACTTTAGCCGGCCCCATATTCCAGTCGTCACTATCGTTGCTATCAGGAGCATCCGAAAAATCGACTGTGAAGGCGGGGTTCACGTAAGGTTTCTTCTCGGCTGGAGTATCTGCAACTTCCTGAAGCCAGTCGAGCACTGTCGTGTGCGAGGCGATAAAGAGCGTCTCGACGTGCTCAGGCTCGCCGGCACTGAAGACTGGACAACCAAGTGAGGTGAAGGTCGTAGTATGTGGGTTTCCAGAAGGGCCGGAAAGGACTAGGCCCAAAGGCTCTGTGGAAGGAGCATAAGCGCGGGCTCTCTGTGGAAATTTGTTAGCAAGCTAGTCTGAAATGATCGAAAACCATGTCAGATCAGAGGACGGAATCGTGATCGTCACAAGGACGGAGATATTTGTGGCATATTTCAGTCTACAAAACATACGTCGGGAGGCGGAGATTAAAAGGAGATGTGTAAACCAGAAGAAGAAAAGAAAGAAGAGAAGCAATCAATCTAAACTCACGTCTTTCAAAAACTCTCGCAGACCGTCACACTTAATGTCCCAACTCGGGAACTGGCCACCGACAGACGCAAAGCAATTGATGCGGTCGCCGATGCGCTCCCACGTCGTATCAGAATTCAAATATGACTCGACGACGTCAGCACCGTCCCCAAGGCCAATGATATCGAGTTCGGCGTTAGGATTCACGAGAGCAGGTACGACTTTTTCCAAGATGTACTTGACATGGGCTAGGGGGTTCTCGTTCTCGTGGACGTGGTTCAGCTTAGGGTCAACGTAGTTTCCGATATGGGCGGCGCTGCGCATCGGGGCTGCATCGAACGCGAATCTGTTGAGGGTGCGAAGTCCTTCGGGCCACCAGATGAGCTCGCCCATGTTAGCGAGGATGATGCCTGGTGACGAAGGGTCTGTCGGCGAAGATTGTTTCTCAAGAAGAGCCCTGACGACCGAGACTAAGGAGCCCTTGTCGACGCCTCCGGGTCCGCCTAGTACACGGTGCGCGAGGACGCCGAGATCCTGGTGTGTTTCGCCGAAGATGATTACCACCCGCGAATTAACCCGCAATTTGGAGGTTATGAATAGCGGAATATTAGGAACGTTAGGATGGGGTGATGGGGTTACGCCGAGGGGCAGTGATAACCTCAAAAGGCCGAGGGCCATGAGACGGTCGAGGACCTCGGCTTGGCAGGCCTCTTCAGGGGTTCCTGTTAGCATAGATATGATTCTGCTGGAAATGAGAGAGACGGCGCAAGACAGTTACAGATAAAAGCAAGATAATTCGGACTCTCACAACACATCATGGTATAGTAAGAGACTGAAGGTTGGAAGAAAGGGTCGATCGACTCACGGTTCATGGCAAAGCGCTGGCGGTCGCATAATCGTAGGTTACGGCTAAGGAAATATTTGAAGTAGTTGTCTTCATTTTCGATCGAGCGCACCTCGTCATCCTTGTTGATGAAATATCTGTTATATGGGAAGCGTGATCAGAACACGTACGAAGACATCTGGAGTGATGTCGAGAGAGACGATACATACCCAAGGCCCCGCAGATCGCTGGGGAATTCGGCCTCTGCCGGCAGAGCAGACCACTTGCGCTTGAACATCCTACAGGAAGTGAATGAAAAGAGGCGCGGGCCCAGGCGTGATGGCAGTCGAGGCAAACTCGGAGCTGAGAAGGGAGAGGGAGGAAATATTGGAAATGACGATGAAGAATCTGAGGTAAGTAGAAATTGAAGGGCGAACTGGTATTTGGTAAGGGATGGGCAAGCAGGAAGCACTGATCACTGATCTATTCTTCCTGTGACGTCTCTTGGGACATTATAAGTATTGATCTCGTACGTAGGGCAGACCTCAAAGTACTTCAAAGTCAAACCAAATGCTCGGGCTTAGAAGACTTCGCTCGTAACCTAATTGTTTCGGCACTTAGACGGGTCTGCGACAATGAGTTGTCAATTCCTTGAAAACCCCAAGGAGCAATGCAGTGGCTGAAGAAGATTCTGCAATGAATGCACCGAGAGAAGGTGAGTGGGTGAGGAAAGAAAATGCAGGCAGAAAATACTGAGTTTGGCACGGTATGCACACACTTTTAGGTGGTGGTTTGTTTGAAACATGGAATAAGAGGTAAAAGTGGGAAGGAACAAACGAAGGCTGTTTGCTACCAACGATAGGTGCCTAGAGAATAAGTAGGTGAGGGAAATTACAGGTGTGGAAGCAGGAACGAGAGTAGGAGTGAGTTGGAATATCCTCAAATTCAGCAATAGCGGTAATGTAGCTACAAGAAACATCACATGCCAATTCACATTATTTCCCAACCATGCAGCGGCATCCCCTGCTGCTCTTGAAGAGCACTCACTCTTATAGTAGTAGTGATTGAAAACTGTGTGCTAGACTGGATGTTTGGAGAAATGCACTCACATTAGAATGTAGGAAACACGGGATGCTCGTCGAGCTCGAGTAGATTTCCTCGTCACTCCATGAAGAGGGGTTGATTTGGTCCTACAGTCTCTTGTATATAGTGTATATGCGTGGTGGATGGTATCATACAATTGCATGAGGCTCGGGTACTCGACAATTATGCAAAACCAACATATCGTACACCATAAGTCCTGTCCAACATCGCAGCCATTCTACCAGCTAGCCTTCTTTACACCTGGGAGATTGCCCGCCAAAGCTTGCATCCTGAAGTTATACTACATAAGTCGTTAGTCCTATGCGTTCGACATACAAATGTTACGGAGCCTGAGGTATGGTGGACTCACTCTTGTCATCTTGAAGTCCCGGAATATACCTCTTCCCTTGCCGCCCAGCAGACATCGTCCTCGGATCTGCGTCGGCCGTGTGTAGCAGTGCATCTGGGTCAGCTGGAGCTGGGCCTCGGCTCGGGTTCGCGGGGGAAGAGTAGTGTTTCGGATGATGTAACGGAGAGCTTGTCTATTTCAATTGAAGAGAGGAATGTTAGCTATGCCGTCAGTGGCACTTGCACTGGTCATCATCTGGTGATGGGAGTGAGGAGGCGAGGGCTGGCAGCGGTTACGGGATGCGCACCTCTCAGGCTCATTCTCGGCGAATACCTTCCGCTTGGTGTGGTCGCGGATGGTCTTGATGTTGACAAAGCAGCCAATGTCAAGCTTCTTCGCCCGGAACATCGACATCTTGATGGGCGGTTGGGGGTTGAAAGTTGCCGATGATGGCTCCTCGTTGCGCGCGACTTGCGGCTTCGGACCTGTAAATTTTGGAGATGCGGGTTGTTGTTCTAGGGACACACGACACCTGTTATCAGCCCGACTCTCGTTCTGCAGCTGGCAGCTGGCATCTGGGATGCTCTAGTTCCTGAGCTACAAGCCCCACTGATCCACATCCGCTAGGGATCCATGCCGCACCAAAACGACGCTGCGAGTCGCACCTGCAGGGAACAGCTGCTCTATTTTCGAGAAGAACTCCACATTTTTCGTAGATCGATGACGTCTGAGTCGGATACCATCGAGAGTCGGAGTCAGATGTAATATTGTAACAATCGCTTCTCGACAGCTAAAAGAGTTGGTACATTGTATCTGCGGCCGCCTACCCATTGTCTTATGACGTAGGAGGTTCTTCTACCTAAAACAAACACCTAACCTAGGTATATAAGAGATCTCCTCCGGAAAAGTTTCCTTTCCTTAGACATAAGATCACATTCACCCAACATATCTAACCCCAATCTCAACACAACACAAATCCCACAACTCCTCGCAATATTTACACTCATATAATACCATCACAATGTCTGGAAACTCAAGCGTGGGAACCAGCGGCGTCTATGAAGCCGGCGACCAGAGAAACTACAAAGCCTCCGAGGCGCCCCGCCCTACACGATATGAGGAGGGTGTAGAGAACTCCCACCAGCCCAACGACTCCAGTATGTCACACCTCAAAATTCTCGGATATCAATCTTAACTCGCTCTAACACACTTCACAGAGGATGAAAGATCCATTGCCAACCGTCTGGCCAATGAGGAGGTACGATGCATCGTCACGCGATCGCAGACAGACGACACATGCTAACACCTATTATTAGCGCAAGCTGAACCGCAAAGAACAAGATGACCCAGAAACTGCTGCGTTGAAGAAGGACCCTACACTACCTGTATGTGCCAATACCCTCCATCAAACCTTACCACACGCTTTGCCCACGATGGTGCAATCGGATAGGTGCTGACTTCGAATGACCAGGCCAAGCTGCACGGTAACGAGCCTTCCAAGGGCGCCAAGGTTGATTCCGAGCTGCAGGCCGAAGAAGAGGAGTACCTGCGGAGAAAAGGCAAGGCGTAAGCCTGCACAAGCTATTCGCACGATTCAGTTATAATCTATAATCATGAGCGAAAAGATGACTCGTGAGGAGTCCTGTATCAATAGCTCTTAGTAATAGATGTGGACAAGCTGTCCATTCTTGAGTCATCTCATCTGTGTCTAAATGTGAAATCATTGCGGAACATGTCCCAGGCACATCTCATCTATCTACATGACGTGAATCCGACGCTAATGAACAGAGGCTAACAGTACCTGAATCCAAAGAGTCATTGCTAGAAACACCACAAGTTCAACAAGAACGTCATGCTTCTCGTATCACAACTTCGCACTCTTCGCCCTCCTTGCCTCCCTCTCCTTATCCTTCAGGAGCCGCCGCAGGATCTTCCCGCTCGGGCTCTTGGGCACGACGTCGATGAACTCAACACCGCCCTTCAGCCACTTATATCGTGCTTTGTGTTCTTCGACGTGCTTGCAGATCTCGCGCGTGACCTCCTCGTCTGACTTCCCGGCCACAGAAGCAGACCGCACCACGAACGCCTTGGGCACCTCACCGGATCCCTCGTCCGGCACGGGGATCACAGTACAGTCGTTCACCGCCGGGTGTGTCAGTAGATGCGCTTCCAGCTCGGCTGGTGCGACTTGGTGGCCCTGTGCATATGTGCGTCAGTTATACACTTAATGTAATCGCGAATCGGAAAGGAAACAAGACAGATTTGCTTGCGTGCTTGCTCACCTTCGTCTTAATAAGCTCCTTCAAGCGATCCACAACAGCAAAATGCTCATACCCAGCCGGCGAAACGCTAACAACAGCCACATCCCCCGTGCGCATCCACCGTCCATCCTCATCCCACACGAACGCCTCGGCCGTCGCCCGCTCATTATGCAAGTACCCCAGCGTGACAGAGGGCGACTGCACGAAGAGCTCCCCGCGCTTCCCGTACTCCGTGATCTCGCGCCCGTCCTCGTCCCGCAGCTTCGCCCGCGTCCCCGGCACTAACGACCCCGAGGTCCCGACCACCACGTCGTTCTCCCCCGTGCTGAGCACCACAGTGCTCGTCTCCGTCATCCCGTACGCCTGCCCCACTGTGATCTGTGGGAATGCTTTCGCCATGTCGGCATGCGTCTCCGCGCCTAGCGGGGCGGCGCCCGTGTAGATGTAGCGCACGCTGCGCAGGTCGTAGTTGGCGCATAGGTCGGGATTGCGGAGGAGCTGAATGATTATGGGTGGGACCTGTTGTGTGTGAATAGGTGCTGTGCATTCTTCTCACATTTTGTGTGCCCGTGCGTGTGTGTATAACCGCCTGGTCACTACATAGGCCTTACAGCGCGAAAAAGGGATGACTTACAAGGTGCATAAAATTGATCTTGAACCGCTGTATACACTCAAGAAAGATCTTAAGCTCGAACCGCGGCAGCACCACGACGCCGTCGCCACGGTAGACGCTGGTGTTGGCGACGACTATGAGCGCGTAGATGTGCGACATAGGCAGCAGGCCGATGTTTGTCTGCGTCTCGACGCCCTTCTGCCGTCGGCCTAAGTCCTCGTGCCAGCGGATCTGCATTATGTTGGCGATTACATTGTGGTGTGAGATCATGACGGCTTTCTGTGCGTGGGGATTTTTGTCTTTAGCAGGACTGCTTTCCAACTTCTTCTCGGGCAGCTGGAAGGGATCGGGTAGTGGTACTGACTGGTAGTCCCGAGGTCCCGCTCGAGTAGCAGAGATACGCAGGTTGACGAGCCCCTTGCCCCTTTGTCCACCTGAGAGGTTCCAATGAGGGGAGCGATCGGCCCTCTGTGATTAAATCTTCGATGGTCTTGAACTGCGGGTCACGCGCTTGTCCCGGAATATCGAGCAGGAAGACCTTGTCCTCGGGGATGCCGCTTGCCTGCGCGGCCTTTAGGGCGCTGTCTAATAGTGAGGGACATGTGAACAGGGCCTTGGACCCCGAGGATTTCAGCTGGTGCTCTAGCTCGCCAGCCGAATACATGGCGTTCGCTGGCGTCACGATGCCGGAGAGGCGATGCACCGTGTACGTGAACATGAGATAGTCAATCTTTGTCATTGGTCAGCTTATCAGGGCGTAAATGCGAGATTGCGGTCCAGGAATGTCTGTCATGCTCACCGTATTGAAAGAGTACAGCGCTATGACTTTGTCCCAGGGCGTATCTTCGTTTGGCTGCCATCCCATGCGCTTCAACAAAGACCTTGCTAGTAGGTCTTGTCGCTCACGAAATTCCGCGTGAGTATACGTTTTCCCTGTTAACCCGCATGTGAAGGGATTCTGCGACCTGGCGAATGGGTGCCGGCCATATTTCTCTTGTCCGATGAACTCATGGATGGGAATTGAGTCCGGGGGATCTGCGACTATTCGTAAGCAATGGTGTTATAAAACTACTTCTCGCCACAAAGTCAGCGATCAGGAATGATATGAAGTGCTTACCGAAGGGGAACTCAGGAACCCACGCCGGCGGCGTGAAAACCATCTTGTTGCTACGTTAGCCGCGACAACGTTGACTAGGTAGGTATTGCTGGACAGAAGTGGCTTAGTAGTTCTATCTTGGGTAGCCAGTTCCTTTGCTATAGTCAAGTAACATACTAGACAAAGGCAGTGAAGTATATCGCGTTATCGGAGAAGAGCTACAGCTTACGGTGAAGGTTCAGCATGATTCTTACCGACCACCCGAGGTGCGAGGCCGGCCGTTGGGGGTTTGGGGTTGGGAGCATGGGGTGACATAGTGAATGGCATCTCCGCATACTAGTGATGCCCCATAAACGGCTGCCGGGGTGTCGCTTAGCACCTAAATCCGACGAATCCTGGGGTAAGCCGGGGGTTGATTCCTCAAAGTAGTGGATTATTGCTCGGGAATCCCGGAGCTGTACTACCTGGGACCTGCATAATCATTGGATGATTTGAGCCTCCACACGTTCACGAATTCTTGGCACGGCTTTCCTATGGGTACTGAATCTCCAGTCTTTTCGACTGATTCGGTTTCAGAGCCTCGACTACGAGGGACACGTGGTGGCTCGGTTTGGCGAAATGTCTCGCTTCATCGCGGCAATGCCCATGTATGACTGGCCCGAGTGCCGCGCTGAGGTCGACGAACAATGGCTCAGCTTGCGCAATCGCCTGCGAGCTGCAGGGATAGATGCGCCAGACCGCCTTGTTCGGCGCAACGCAGACATGCCCTCGGTGCCAGGTGGTATTCGCGACTCCGAAGGCAACATTATCGCGCTTGACCCGGCTACTCTCCCTCCAGACGAATTGGATCTCCACACACTGTGGCGGCATCCCGCGTTGCTTCTCGCACAAGCCTGCTGGGGGCCCATGGAACTCGGTCTTGCTTGCTGTGTTGAGGTTGTTGGCCAGCAGGACTATTCCAATGTCAAAGGTGGCGTCGCCACGTTTTATGCCAGCACCATAGTGGCTAGGCGCACCGCAGACGATGTCTCAGCGCCACCGGATGGAAAGTCGAACCTGCCCCTTGCAGATCTGCGAGGCAAGCGCCTCGCATACAACTCCAAGGACTCGATGTCTGGCATCATCAGCCTGGAACGTGACCTTGCTTCACTGAATGAATCTCTCGACATCTTCTCCGAGCGTGTAGAGAGTGGCGGGCATCGTAATTCTATCATCGCTGTTGCGGAGGGGAGGGCAGACGTTGCGGCCATCGACTGCCTCACCTGGCGACTGGCAAAACGGTATGAATCTGCATCTAGATCCCTTGCCGTTATCGGTTGGACTGCTCGCCGGAAAGGCCTCCCCTTCATTGCGTCCAAGACCCTATCTCCGCAGAACATTGAGGCGATTGCCGTAGAATTGAAGAACTCGAAGCCAGGGCCAACTTTTGGAGAGGATCGATCAAGAAGGCATTGAAAATAGTCGCAACATAGCCATTCAGGGGACCTTTCCTAGCATTGTACTGCTCTGCAACGAGCTATATCGCATATATAGCATCTGGTAAGCATTTGCGCATTGTTTATAACATGGAATCAAACATTTATCTAGCTATAGCTTAGAAATAAGGCAATTGGCCTATTCCTGCAAAACCCTCGTGGATAGTTCTGAAGATGGCAACTAGCTCACCTGTCTCGTTGGCCTTTAGATACAATATAACTATATCTTTATGTTTCTTTAATGCCAGACTTCCGCCTGTTGGTTACTGCGCGACCGACGCGTCTGTTTGCGCATTGCTGTGCTGTGCATTATTGTTACGCTACTATGCCTAGAGCCTCTGTTTTAGCGCCTATTTAGGTTCTACTCTTGCTTAATTCAGTGTTCATGTCTTCACAAAATGACTCCTATTAGTCATTTTCATGATATCGCGCAGATGATGATCCGACCTCTTTAGGCAACTTATCTTGTTCCTATACCCAAAGATGCCTTGCTGCATCAACTTCAAGAAGCGCGATGCCGACAACCGATACGAAGATGCTTGGGTCACTATTACTGCAACCGAAAATGCGAACATACGATTTCTTAAGCCTAGAACGCCCATTGCGCCAAGCTTGTCTTTGAGACTCCCAAGACGAGATGCCCCCCTTGTTACGCACGTCTGCATTGCTTTATATCGGTTTAGGGGAGTCGACTATCTTCAGGTCCGCCCGAGTACCGATGCTCACAGCCTCGCCATCGATGTGTATAGCCTCCACATTGGGAGCAACAATATATGCGCTTGTATCCACCACGAAGACAATACTTACGGCAACCCCAAAACCGGCATTGAAGGATTTCGCTGCTTTTTCGGCAGAGCTAAGGCCATCCTATATATGCCGGCCTCCTGACGGAGCAGTACGAAGCCGACGGAGTACGAGAAACAGGTCGCCAGAATAGTCAAGGTTTTTGGGATTGCTGTGACTGCGGTGATTGCAGGGAAGGCCGTGGTAAGCTGGCTAATAAGATCTACGAGTCCAACGGTCGCTTACATCCGGGAGGGTTCTTTCGATATCCAGCTTCACTTGCTTGCGGTGCAAATATATAACACTGGCATTGGCCATAAAGGGGTGGTATCTTGTGGAAAATAATCATGAAGCTTCCTGACAAAAGGTAGGGTCCCTAGTGCGTAGTGCTCTGACTCTTTACCTTGGACCTCGTAGGATAGCTATTGATGTCTTCGGCTGAAATCTTGATTGGTGATAATATCGGCCGTTTGAGTGTCTGAAATATCATATTCTGACATTTGTACAAATCGGTCATAAATACTGCAACCCCTTGACTAATATATCTGTGTTCCCGAGATAATGATCAGCTTTTCTCTAGTCTACCTTGTAGCTCGCATCATCTGGCATGTCGCGAAACGTCTCAATGCAGAGACAGCATTTTGAACTAGATCCTTGACTCCCAACGGGCCCTAACGTGTGGTTAACCTCTTTGTCGCAGTATTGCATTGCAGCAACACATATCGTGACTCTACTCTTCAAGGCCGCGGAATTCAAGTAGGTATAAGAGTCGCATGCGTTCTTTTGTCCCCTGAAAAACCAGATATTTTTTTACTTTAATTCTCGGATGCACACGTGCATATCCTTTGTTCTAAGGGCGATGTTATAACTTTAATCAAATTACAAAGTAAGTAGTTAAGCTAATGCTTGACTTGTTTGCCGCTATTAATCTAGGTATACACTATAACCTGTGTGACAAGCTGCAGCAACTTTTATGAGGCTTCTGCCCTGAGTTTAGCACTGGTTGCTTTCTTCCAGCAGCGTTATCACAGTGAACTGAACACCTAGGTCTGTCTAAGTAGATCAGCAATTTCCTAGGTGCTCCGGTCAGTATACTACTTAGTATTGAAGCTAGAAGGTATGTCATTTATTGCAAAGAGCGAGCCCTCAGTTAATCGCGCTCCATGATGTTTGTACTGCTTGACGCGTCTTTTCGCGTTTTGCTGTAGCCTTATGTCACTTGCCCACAGGTCGCCATTTCCCCCAGTTTTCTTCATACTTTAGACATCTACCGGAACAGAAAACAGTGTTGGTATCCCATTCATTCTGTATTGCCGTCATCTCCGTCCCCTTTGGTAGCTTCTGAGAGGTTGTCTTTGTTGCCAACTCCCCTATACTTTCATTGCAGCTCAACCCAACGCGAAATTGTTAAGGTGTGCACCCTTCGACTTCACAACTCTTGTCGGCAAGCCGAACAAGCTAATACATATCGGCTTTCACATAGTCCCCATCGCTCACCGATCAACCTACGGCCGCCTGCCAACCCTATCAGACCCAGAACCGAACGCACAGATTCCCTGCAAAAGCACTTTCGAAATCCCAATTTTAACCGGTTTTAGTGAATTCAAACATTTCAACTGGCGCTTAGGGCTACGGTTAGAATACCTACTTCTGAAAGGAAGCATCAGTTTAGAAAAGTCACGGCCTACACAGATCGATCCAGGGACGTTTTTCCTATGGCAGATAGTTCTCCATCGCATAATTCAAGAAATACTTGACACACACTGCAGTAATAAGTGGCATTTACAGTTGCATTACTAATTTCTGTCAATTATATCCTTACTTCGAGTTCATTGTAGCCTCATATCGGGGAAATAAAATCTAGCTTCTGCCCTACAACAGAGCCATGCATCATGATGGATTAATTACTGGATGTGGAAGATGGAACACGGCTATTGGTCACTGATTGGGACCTAGACGCAAGACGCATGAATTGATCACTTGGTCACAATGTTCAATTGCTTCCGACTGATACGACCCGCGTCGACGAACCCTAGTAAACGAGAAGCGAGAGATAAATCATTAGCCCACGAGCCATTTAATATTGCCCCAAGTTCTGTCTCAATGTAATATGTCCATATACCCTTGTTACTAGCAGCAGATCGAAGTTCCGATGACGAAAACAAGTCTCTTGAGTGCGTGACAACTCCGACTAGGTAGCTCTTCGGCCCAACCTTCTTGATCGTCTTATTAGGAACGTGAAAGTACGAGACAACCCAATTCAACATCTGCTTTCAACACCACCTATCATTAGACGCTATGACCTTTCCGAGCTTCTTCAGGTCGGAGATCAGGCAGAATTTTATATTGCAAGCGGCTATACTGGCTCTACCTGTCCCAATACGAGATACCAACTGGTGACCCTCGGCACCTTGTTCCATCATAAGGAGTAGTCGAGCAAGTGAGAGTCGTTGAGACAAGGTAGGCGCTCGTGGTCTAGAGGACTCAGTCTAGTAATATAATGTAATATGTTACAAGGGTAGTAATGACAGGCTTGTTAATCTCTGATCAACGTCTCCCAGCACATGTCAAACCATCTCCATTTCCTAACGCCGCCTATATGGCCCCCCAAGCTAGCTTCGGCTTCGTACTTTCCCAAGATGTTCATGCGCAAAGATTCACTCAATTACCTTTCGCCATGTCAGATTCGGTAGGTTTACGGGACTGCCCATCATTCACTTCCTGCATAGAGTACAACAGCCCTGCCCATTTCTCCTAGATTGCTTTGTATTTAGCCAATCCGGATACATATTCCCTATCTGCTCCATCTCTACAACAATATGATACTTGAAGCAGCTCAGATTCGCTGCTTGATATTCAATTGTAGCGCTCTTCTCGGTTGAGAAAACTGTAATTCACTGTTTACTCGTCAGCTTCGCCCTCATGGTTGATGGACGGCTTCTACGGAACAAGGATTTAGATGGGAATACCGTTAATGCCCGCTACCACTCGTCTCTAGTTCACCGATGCTTCAAGGTATATGACATGATTCCTAGTAGTGCCACCGTAGCTCTGACCAACCTTCAAGTTTTCTGGCATGGGTCACTTGCTTCTCGTTTTCTGTGCCCACATACAATTGACAGCGGGTAGTGAAGGAAACTGTGTGCTTACGTAAATGACGAAGCAAACACATTGTCGCCCGGTATCATTCCAGTCGCTTCCTATCTGTGTATCAATGCTTTCTGACCCCTTTCTCGGCTCTTGAAACAGCTACGAGTCAACAGTTGGGGCACGTTTCTGGCGATCTAGAATGATTATACGCTTAGACGCACCTGAACAACTTTCACATTCACGTATTTTTCTTTGAAGCATTGACGACTCGTTATTACTACCCTAAGCTACCAATTCTCCATCAACAACCTGCTCTTCTGGCTTCGTTAGTGACCACCTTCGGCGCTTAATGCAGCACACTGTAGTCGTGCACATAGCTAGATAGCCGCCTCGGGGAACAAGACAAGTTCACTCTGACCTAGCCAGGCCAATCCGAGCTGCACGTCATCCCTCTCGCTGCCTTGCTCCCCTTTGCCTCTGCCCTAACTTCATTGAAGGTAAGAAGGGGCTGCTTTAGCTTCTATCACGTACCCTTCTTTCCCAGATAATGCTACTCTCGGAAATGGGTGAACCTGATTTGCTGCAGCTGTCATAGAAACCGCCTACGACTTCCCTTCTCGTACCTAGGTAGCTGCCTTCATCAGGTGTCCGTTCCCAACATCGTGCTTCCCTAAACCGAGTAAGAACGCACGGGCCATCTGAAATAGCTCCTAAGGTAATACTCGATTTCCCCCAACCTATTGTCCTTCCTTTCTCCCCTTTCTCATTCCCTTCTCTCCATGTCTGAATTCACTTCAGTGTGCATTACCTTAACCAACCTTGAAGCCTCCATCCAACCGAAAGTGACTGGGAACCATTAACTTTCAGACACTACATTCACTGTACCTGTCAAGTGCAACGTCATAGTACCCCTATAAAGCCACCTCCTCCACCCCTTCCCACCTCCTCTCATTCTTCCTCTTCTTCTTCTTCTTCTCACTCTTCTTCTCTCTGTGAGCAGTTCCCACTCTAACCTATCATCAGCTTATCACAACAGATCACTTATCCATATATCATTATCTACATCCTCCTTTTCACTCTTCCCTAAGCAAAGGCATCCTCTCTTCTTCAAGCGGAAGCATTGCCTGCCTACGCTAGTGTGCATCTGCATTGCAGAGTGCGTACTCTCTTACCATCATCATCCTCGTTCCTCATCTTCGTTCTTCTACATCTACTTTTCCAGACATTTATCCCAAGCCATTCTGTCCTGTCCCAACGTTGAGGTGTGGACTTGACACATACTATTCGGCGTCCTTGTTCTTATTCTTTCTACTCTTATCTATTACTGGCATCCATCCTCCGGGTTTAGGACTCGTTGACGGTTTCACGTAGCAATCAGGTAAGCATTCATCACCCGCGTCTTCTGCTTTCTTCCTCTTTCATTAGGCTCTTTATTCTCTTCATCACTGGACACATCGAGTCATCTACCTCGTTACAGATGAGCCCTGTTCCCTTCAATCTTCAGGATATTACACTAGTCTTCCCTCTACTCTTTGCCCGTTCGATGTATCAACAGGTGATCCATTTTCTCGAGATTGCTGTCGTTTCTACCTTTGTTAACGTCTGCTTCTCTCGAAGTCTTGTTATTTCGACCGCAAAAGATCACTGCCGCGCGGACTAACTGCCACTCACCATTCACTCTCAGCACCAGAGACATACCTTGTAAGTATACGGATGTGCCATCCCTGACACAAATCGACCGGAGAACAACATGGTCCTCCGACAATCATGTTATCTCGTTAGCTCATGACGTCTAACAGACTCAATGTTATTCTTTTGATTGCCAACAATAACTCAGCTCTACAGTCTACTTGGTATTTGCTGACCTGCCGGCCTGAACAGTTTAACTAATTGCGTTTTATGAATTGCACCCACATACCAGCGCAAAACGACCGACTGGACTAACACTTACCAGTACCTAGGTAGGTACACAAACTTCTCATTCCTCAAAACCCAAACCATGGCCGTTGCCTCCCAGATGTTCAGAATAGAGGCTTTCTGTCGCTTCTTACGTTCTTATACCTCACCATTCACTGTCGTGTTGTTTTATACTCTTTCCCCCATCATTGACTGACGAACTATATCCTCCCCCCTTCCATCAACTCACTTCTCTCGCAATGGAAAGCTGCTTTGGTGTCGGCATCCATCCCATGACAGCAATGTTTCCCTTTATCCTCACTCATTTCTCACATGTTATCGTCTGCAGAGTTCTAACTAACAGCAGGGGCAACGTGCAAGTCAATAACACATAACCTCCTTCGCAATCTCTAACGCAATGCAATCTGCTGGTCTTCGTTCGGCTGCTTCCCGCGCCCGAGCTGTGGACGATCATGCTCAGAAGCGAAAGTCACCTGATGCCCAGGACAGCAATGAGTCCTCGCAGAAGAAGCCAAAATCCGGAGGCACTACCCTGTTGGTAGGACCCTTGGCTCTTCCTGCAGGACAGTCACCTATTTCTACAAACAACCGTGGTGCGTTATGCGACAGCGTTCCCTACTGGAAAGCACACCAGGGGGGCATTCAGTCGAAGCAGCGTGTCGCCACCGGTATGCTTCTCAATGGAAAGACAACCCCTCGCGACATCCTCCAAAGCCAGGTGATTATCACTACAGTGTATGAATACATAACTTAGCTTTTCCTTACTGATAATAGCTTACTAACACACATCGCTGACAGAGGCGGCGGTTTTGCGACTACACCTGATGGCCAACGCCTTCGAACTGATGATCAAGATGACAAGTGTACGAATCACGTGGTCCTCAAGAATGCGATGGAAATCGGACAGCCCATTGGGATTGTGATTGGAAAGAAGCCCGTAGAGAAAGGTAACAAGCCATTCTCCAAGCTGAACAGTTCATGTTTAATTTGGCTGACCTTGCCAGGTGTCTATGCCAACAACCTCTTGCGCGTTCAACTTGACTATCATTATAATGTTCTGGACTGGTTCTTTGTCACGGACATCTGGTCAGAGCTCCAGCCCACTCAACGAGATGGGTCAAAGTTCGTTCAATTTGTCGTTCGACTTCAGAAGATTGACTTGACATCTACTTCTTGGTGGATGCCACGGGGCGCAGAGAGAGACGACATGTATGCGGTCGGCCAGTTCCACTGTCGCACGGAGACCTGCCAATTTTGCAACACTCCAAGCAAGGAGATCTTCAAAGAAGGATGGTGCTGTCTGACGAAGACTTGCGTTGAATTCTTTCATTTCCCGAACCTTAGCGTTGATCTCGACACGCTGCAATACAATCAGAATTTTCTCAACGAGAGAGCCGAGTGGACTGCTGAGCAGCCGGTGGAAAACTTGGTGCCTGGTCTCCCGATTCTACCCCCTGACATGCTCGGATCAGAGGCAGTATTCAAGGGCGGCATCGTATGCCCAACTTGCAAGACTCCCACTCGTCGGATTTTTTGGGGCGGTTGGGAATGTGAGAAAGCTTGCGGCTTTGAACTATGGATGCCTCCCAAGGACATCACTCTGGAGCAAATCCATCTCGAGACTCAACTCGCCTTTCGACGCAGAACCAAGTTTTTTGAGAGTGATGATCGGCTCGATACCGCCTACCATTATAACATTCCCGGCTATGAAGCGACGACTTTCTATCTGCCCAACATCCCTCAGGACGTGGCTCAGGCGAGATACATCGGCTCTGTCACTGTCTTTCGACCTACACAGTCCACCTTGGAGAGAGAGGGAGGTTTGAACGACTTGTTTCAGGAGGTGCAGGAGGCAACACGAACGGGCCAGATTGAACTGCGACGTCATCCTGCGTTCTGCAGAGGTTAGTCAAATCGTTCATTTATGCTTTTTCGTTCTAACTCCATGTCGCAGGTTCTCATTTGGAGGAGTTGACCTCTCACTTTTCATGTAACATGGTACGTTCGCGAATCGAAATCTGGAGACGTTGCCTAACATCAAACCAGGGTGCCGACTATAAGTTTGGCGTTGTCGTAGAGACATCCAACGGTTTCGAAACAGCGCCTGCTCCTGTTTTGAAGGCTCTGAGTCGCCTAACTTGGGGTGGCGCAACAGCGGTCGCACTGGCGTCAGATCACGCCGCCAGCGACCGACTCTCTGTCGACTCACAATCGATGCCAGATAATTTCATTGATTTCAATGAACAGCTTATGCTCGGCTACTTTGAAGGTTCACAGATCAGCGTAAGTCGCTCTACCTATCCTACAAGAGACCTACTCACGAACTTATAGTTTCACGATGATGGGGAGAAGGAATTGGGACCGACAGTTGCGACACTGTCTCTTGGCTCTCCATCCATCATGCGTTTCCGCGCGAAGAAGAAGTCTGGATTCGAGGGTCTTGGTAAAACCCGCACCATGCTTTCATTCGTCCTGGAGCATGGAGACATTGTCGTCATGCATGGCACGAAGATTCATAAGTATTATGAGGTATGTCGCAAGGTAATATTCGTTTCTCGAGTCTAATTAATTTCTTAGCATGCTGTTACTGCCGCTGGTGTTCGTCGATACGCACTTACTTGCCGCTATATTCGCCCTGATATGATTGAAGATCCCGAGCGACGCGAGAAGGCTATCGCGAATGGAAAGGTCCCCGAGTACTGGCAGAAGCAGGCCTACACAGGCGAGCCTGCTTAATTCCTTGCAAAGTCCACGTGTCCATACCGCCACCGAAGACCTGAGAATCTCCAAGCATAGCGGTTTCAATCATTTTGCTCACGGAGATAGGAGCGATCGAACATCATTTCCAAGGCTTTCAGCATCATCTTCACTTGGGCTTTCATAGCAACTTGCTGAGCTCTTCACAAGAGATCCGACTCAGGTTGGCGGTTGGGGTTCTACTGGAAGGCTCAGAGCCGGTTTTCACAGTCCATCTAACGATATTGTGCGCTTTGCACTGCGAGGCTGAGAGAAAAGAAAAGACCAGAGGAGAGAGCAGGATCTCGAGCACCGAGGTCGATTCATAGGGAGAGTCTATTTTCTTTTTCGTTTGCCTTCTGGAGTTATCGGTTACCGGATGCTTTACTTCACTTTTTCCGGCCTTTACACTGGGCCGAGGAAGTTGCTGTTCTTGGTGCTGGATATCAAGTATGATGACGACTTATGATTAATTATTTATGGGCAGCATGATTGATGACGAGAACTTAGTTCCCGGCTATCTGGCCTGAGTGCGCCTATATAGGGAGAAGATGGCACGATCTTATTGGGTTCTTTTGATTGTCGACTGATGATGCTTGCGCCTTTGGGTTGCAGTTGGCGATCGGCTCGAACAGTTACCTACCGTTGATCTGTGCCAGAGCTGGTTATGCTTGCCTATACTACAGCTTAGGTTATCACATCACTTCAGAGGTGATTAGTATTCACAAATAGGTTGCTTTAGTTGCGATGAATTGACAACAACTAATAATGAACATCGTGAGCCGAGTTTGTTGTGATAAAATGACCTCTCCCTAGACACAAGTGAGAACGCGGCGTTTGTCCTTTCAAGGTTTCTATTTGCCCAGACTTCAAAGAACTTCAAACACTATTGATATTGCAGTGAAAAGAGGAGGAAGAAGATACCATACTGCCGATAGCTAAGGAATGTTAGGAATTTCGTATCTAAAGATTGTTCCTGATACACCATTCGTATTCTCAGTCAATAGGTCGCTTCAAGGCTCGGTAAGCAATAGTGCTCGGACACGTAGGATTTCCACGTGTAGTGTCTCAACGCTTCGGGATTAGTCTGTTGAAATCTCGAGGGGAAGAGGGAGAGGCCTTCGTAAATGGAGACTGCAATCGAGTACATGTGTCAGCCGAAGATGAGTCTTAATTGGCTAAGCTTTAAAAAAACGCTCTGAAGTTCTTAGGGTCTTAAGGGAAGCTTTACTATTGTCATACCCTTTCGCGCATCTCGAATCCTATTGGCAAGACTGATACAGGATCTTCATTACAAGTTGCTTGTTGAGTATATAGCGGTGTTACTGTATCCCCTGTTGTCATAAGAGTCATGGCTGGACCGCGTTTCCGGGAGCGATTAAGTTCCGTGATCGGACTGCTAGGGCATGTTGTGAGGTTTCACTGAGGCATAATCTAAAGGCAAACTCCCTGTTTTGTTGTTGCTTGTTCAATCGAGGTTTCTGCGTCAGGTGTTACTATTGTTCCGAGAATAGTTGCAGCGTGAGGATGCGTGAGAGAAAGTAACATCGTGAATATTCTCTCACTAATATGCCTTTGGTTAGTGATATGGACTCGTGGTATTGAGATCCTGTGAAACTCTAGGAATATCTCAAACGTAATGTGATCGTATTGCCTAAATTAAGGATCTATCGCGTGAGTTCTAGCTAGATCTGATTTGTGCTCTGATACACCCACCTGGTAATAAGACTATGAGTCACGCCTTGAAAAGGAATAATGGGACATCTATCACGTTGATTATGATTAGCCATCGATGCTACAATGCATAAACATATGATAACAGAAACCTTTAAGTGATAGATTGATATTCATTAACAACCGGGATTCGCCAGAAAACAAGCTTCCGCCACGTTCTAAAGCTTGTCTGTGCGGGAGATGAGGTTGGTCAACTTGCATGGGAAGTTAGAAGCCAGACTCGCCTCAACATGTCACATTCTCCCCTAGCATTCCACATGCCGCGACAGTATAGTGCCGTGGGGGTCTCGCGATTGCCCAAGTAGGGAGGTGATTATTCAAGGACGAGCGGGAAGTAAAGCCATCGATTGTGGAAACTCGGGAAGTGGAGGTGAGGATCAAACGGTCATGGATTTTTCAGCTTGACCCTTGAGGCATCATCGTGATTCACGATGGTGGCATGTAAGTTGAGGTATAAGCTACTACACCCAGTGTTGACATCTAGGGCTCTGAGGATTTAGTGCATGTATCTTGTTTCCTATTATAAGACACAAGCTAGTAAGTTTAGGGATAGGTATCGTCCACCTGTCTCTACAGGTGGTGGAATTTGTTCCGACTGAATTGCTATTCCGCGCTTCGTCGCGGTCACGATCTTGACTATACCTAGTCGGTTAATCTATGGAGTTCGTGAAGCTAATCCTGGCACTTTTAGGCTTTCTAGAATGCTGGCGTGGTATCAGACAGAGGACTTCATTGGCCCTTTTATCTTTAACCCCTCCTAGCCCCTTTTCGTCGACCTCGCATCTTCAGGGGTCTGCGGCAGGCAAAGTGGTTCTCCACAGGCATGCCGCTGCTGTACAGCATTGCATGCACCGTACTTGAAGTAGCTAGGTACGCTACTCGCTCGGTATGACAGAGTACTACGTAATAGGCGGTCAGGCAGATATGTCGCACTACAGTCTCTGGCATCAGCTAAGGTTTGATAGGTGCGTGGTGCTTCGAAGCTATCCAGAAAGGTGTCATTCGCCAAGCTAAAGCTTATGTACCATGCATTGCCGCAAGTAAGTAACGTGGCTGCGATACGCGACCAGGAGGACGCGAGACAACGAGATAGCTCTAGCGTGTCTGCCTTTCGGTAATGTACTACCGTATTAGCCCTTTCATATTGGAATCAACGCCGTTAGAATATTGGCTTGGCTGTTCATTATGTGACGTTCTCTGCCCAATAGAATAATTAGTTTTTTTTATCCGTAGTTAAGTTTTCCACGGGTCGGAAGTTATTGCGCAATATTTTGTGGCGTTTTATTCTTTAAACATCACCATTATCCACCTTTAGGGCAATATTCTAACGGCGTTGATTCCAATAGAAAAGGGTTAATACGGTATTACTTACATGTACAGTAGTGCTGTATCGCCTATGTATGTATGTATGAGCCGCGGAGAAAGAAGCTTGCCAAGCAAGACTAACAAGAGGGGCAGGAAAGTGAACAAGGGGTAACACGAGACCCTGGTTTTTGGAACCAAGAAGAGAGATCGCGTTTGTTTCGGACTTGGGTTGCGGCTCAACCATGCGGAAGCGGGCGGAACCGAGCGGAATTAAGAGGTGCTATGCGCTGCCATCGGTCTTGAATTAAGATTCTCGTTGATGCTAAGTTTACCTAAAATATTAAGATATGCCAGGGTGCCTATATTAGGTGCCTTGGCAAGTTTGCGGCCTGCTGTTCCTGGAAGATGGACTGGAGGAAAGGAGGCAGGTGATCTACATGTTGGACCATTTTGAGGCATGCCGGTGCGAAACGTCGTGTTAGATAACTCGGTGGGAGATTGCGGCTAGACTAGACTGCAGTCACCTACAATGCACTAGATAGGTAGTTATTATTAGCATCTGAGTTTCCCGGCGTTCTCTCGTAGGTTGAAAGCTTAGTGAAAGGATTCAAGATGATGGACGGACATGGGTAGATGGATTTTCGGACCGGGAGTGAACGTTCAGCTGCTCAGACTAACGATATATCAAGCATAGTCTATGGACGAAACCTGCATGGCAGCCTAGTAGCCTTACGGACAAGCATCACGCCGCGTCTTGGGTGCCCTGATGGTGTTGGGTAAGGTTACCAATTACGAGTAACGCCAAGGCGCAGGTTGAGACACGAGATGTAATTAGGTCATCCTCGATGACAAAGTTCTATGCATGCGACTGTATAGTTATGGCTACCGAGCGGACGTGAGCATACCAATTCTATCAACTCTGATGGGATGGAATCTAGACCTTCACAGTCCGTTCAACCTCCCCCCGCAATGTAGTGCGCAGGTAATATAGTTGCAGTACCGTCATCATGGGAGAGGTGTGTGTTGCATTTTATAACCGAGCTGAGCTAGGTATTATAGTTCCATGAACCTAATATTATCTCAATCGCCATTTTTGACGCCCTTCGTTATCAAATGAAGACGAACTGGTGGACTTTAGGGGAAGCTGCCAAGACATATTCGAGTCATTCCCCTAAGAGACAGTGCAATGAAATGCGAGATAGCACGTGCAGACGCGTCTGTCGGGGCGATGGAAGCATGACTGGTGTCTGTCTCAACAGTTGGGCTATATAGATGTGTGTCTGTTACAAGTCCAGGACTTCCAATGACAGCCCATGTTTTGTGCAAGTGATTTCATGAATTCTCGTCCCCATATAAGTCGGGGCTTCGACGATCAAGTACTTCGTCGAGCTTTACTTAGTACCGTATCAGTGATAGTTGTCGACAATACAGCTACCCCAGGAACACAGCTGCTTGACGAATCGGACACTTCCATCCAGCGAGCACGATTCATATACTTGCCTACCGTAATCTCCGTCCCGAAATTCGACAATGACGTGCAGTAGCTGCGATGCCTTCCCACCCCAGTACGCTTTCCATCTTGCTCTTGCAGGAAGCGACGGTAGCGCGGGCTCGCACAACAAAGCCCTCTGTTCTTCCTGCAATCAAGAGAGTGAATCGAAATGCGGGAAGAAGTCGGCGTCATCAAAATGTTCCGGCAAGCGATCTACGAAGCCTAAATGGGTATCTTGGGAACTACAACTGAACGGCGAATTGATCATGCGGACGTAAGAAATCGCGATAGGCGCTTGTGTCTACCTTGCATCATCGATAACGTGCGAGTTGGAGATGGCTGGAACATCACGTTGCCGTATGAAGAGCTGGCGGGCCGGAGATGATGATGTTGTCGGTAATGTCCCAGTTGGCTGTGTCAACATCTCGGACAGGCGGATATTCGAGATGGTGGTGAGATGGGCAGAGGAGTCCGGCTCTGAATATCGCGATGATCGGAACGAGCTTACATGGCGGTGATGTTTCTCGGTACGCCATTCGTACTCCTACGTCCTATTGAAGGTTTTGCTGACAAGGACATTAGTTGATAGAAGCACACTTTGGTCTGGCAGTGGCTTACGGAGACTAAAATCAAGCTTGGCTAATGAGACACATTGAGTCGAAAACCACTCATGTCCACCTGGCCTTTGATTGGTCCAGGAGAGCAACACATTATGGATCAACAGGATACGAAGAGAGATTTAGACCGATGGGCCGTCTGGAGCGACATGTCCGTAAGACCTAAATGCGGAGGATATGTTCGATACCACAGATGGGGGACCGTGTGAGCAGACATGATTAAATGATATTTAAACAATGCGATGGGCTCGCCCATTTACCAAAGTCCAGAGGCGTTTTGCATCACCAGCACAGCCTGTTAGAATCGACTTAGGGAATTTCTTCAGCTTTGTTTGACACATTGCGCCTAGTTCCTTTTGATTGGAAAAGCGGGCGACATCAAATGAATGGACCCAGCCTTATAACATAGTAATAGGTACGTAGGTATGATACTGAATAGTCGTGTGAGAAGACGTTTCTCTTGGTTCATAATGTCCGTATAATCATTGTTTTCAAAACAATTTGGATGATGGTTTTTTTGAGCTTAACAATCATTGCTTCCCCAGTTGACGCACTGCTACGGTATGGAGTCAGCGTTGCATATGTCATAGCAACCTGGGCTTGTCGTAACTCATGTATAGTGTGTGTCAGCATCGTCGTACCAGAATTAGTCACCAGCTTATGCTGCAGATGACCGCAGTGCAACACTTGCATAGCGCCCCATGGTCATTGGTAGTCCGACAAAATGACAGATCTATTGCAGGCAGCTATAGACACATAGTAAAATGTGCTTGATATTAAGAACTTGTGGTGCCTTGTCGAGCTTGCGAGTCAACAATTGCGGCGCTGATTGGTCCTATGTCCGCAACCTCAACAAGTACTTCAGCGGGCTTCCAGCCCTGCGCCGTAGGGAACTTCTCTTCTAGCAGCCAAACCCCAGTGCGATCCTTTGGTGCGCGAAGCGTGGTAATGTTCTTTTCACTGTTCTCCAGCGAGACGTACGTGTCGCGCATAAGTAGGAGCATGAGGGCTGCCTCGCCCTGAGCGACACCCAGTTCAGCTGTCGTCAAAGGTGGGTTGGAGCTCTTGTCAAGGCGATTCCGGGTCTTGGCCACTGAGTCAACAGTCAGGTAGTTGGTCCTGCTATCCGCGAGTAGCTGCGCGACACGCGTCGGATCAATGGTGTTACTGTCACCAGAGCTGGCGTCTTTGCGCGTCAGAGAGGCGGGGTGCTCGCCACCTGGTGTGCTGTCAAGGTCGGATAGCATAATGACGGTCTTTCCGAGGTTGTTGAATGCTCCAGTGGCCGGTAAGATCCCGAAGTCAGCACTCCAGTTCGTGGCCTCGAATACGGCGTTGCCGATATCCTGGATCGTGATGTTGCGGCCATCATGCGGACTAGGAGCCATTTAGATTAGTCGAAAGCTACAGTAGATCGTGCTAGGACAAAGGATCATGTACAGGTATCCATGGTTTGCCAGAGTGTTCATCATCGGACAGGGGCTCCTTGAGTCCGTGCTCTTGGGCTTGACATATGGTTTGAGTGCGACCCGGGGGACAATGGGGCCTGCGGCGCAGGCTGTCACTATCGCAAGAAGGACAAGGAACTGCATCGTGAATTTCGGCAGATGAACAGAACAGAACATGAAACGTGAGGTAGGCGTGGCAATAGAGAGATAAGAGATTAGCGACTAGGAGATATCGCCAGGGCAGTTAGAGCTTTGCGTTCGTCCATCGCAAATATATATTCGAGCAAGTATCTGAAAGAATTTCTCCGTCGTTGACTGAATACATCGAGCGAACGCGATTTCTTAGACAGAAATGTAAATCCGTTGCGTAGAATAACAAACGTGCAATCTAATCGCTTGGCAGAAGTTGGTAATCATGACAATATTATTGGCTCGTATATTCCCATGTTCTGTACTTGGAGTTTGGATTTCGCCGATCTGATAGTTGAACGGAGGAAAAGATAAGAGCACATGTGAATATAATGGTTAAAGTGTGCAGTGGTTGATGTCATGAAAATATGTATTTAGCCAAATTGGATGGCTACAAATATACCTGTTGGCACATGGATAACGCATGTGCCCGCGACTACCCGTCATTCTACCCGGGTGCCATCTACCGTGCGACTTTAGCCATGTCGGCGCAAGAGCCATAAGGCTTGTTAAGGCTGTCCCGGTCAAGATCGGAGGGACTGATCGCGGCGAATGGCCAGCAGCGGGTATGCAGTTCAATATAAGGGTATCATGCAGGCAAAGGAGTTTGTATGCTAAAAATGGACATTTTGCTATCAGTCAATTGGGTACCACTCGCTTTAAAATAGTACGTATGCGCAAGCAATCAAAACAATTCCAAATCATTGAGAACTTACATGATGTCCTAAGAGCCCAGGTGTTGGAAGCGATCATGATCGTGCATCTGCGGTAGGGGATGTAGTGGGGCGTCGTTGTCGTCCTCCACAGACTGATCGATCGTCGACAATACTCAGACGTCTGCCCCTGTTGCAATGTGCAGGACATTATCGAGCAGAAGGGATTATCAGGTTGGACGTCGGGGTTCAGCTCGCCAATACTGTGAACCGGTTCACCCAGCGGCTACCGACATTAGCCCGGTACACTCAACTCATTTCCTTAACGAGCCTTCGCACGAGTTTCTTCTGCTGGTCGACACTGAGGTTGTTATCATCGGTCTCCTTGACGGCCCGGCCGACTATCAAGACAGTTTTGACGCTGTCACTATTGACCCACAGCTTGCCGTTTCTTCCCACAGCAGTCTCGAAGGCAAGGCCAGCTGACCCCAGTTCTTCCAGCACGGCCACTTTTCCCTCTTCGACCGACTTCCTCATTAGTAACCGGCGAGACATTCCGAGAGATATGTCGTAAAGCATACCACCGACCAGGGGACCCAGACCATCCGCCTTGCCGGTGGTAGGCGAGACACATTCCAACTCAGGGTCCATGTGACGGTTGGCCATACTCACTCTGGCATAGACCAGGTTCCCGTGGCCGAGCTGGGGTCTGGTCTTCTTTGTGGCCATCTCAAAAGCCAGTTGAGGGAGAATTGCGTTGGGATTGTAGTCCGTGATGGCTACATAATAGTAGTCCGGACCAGGACGTTGGACAGTGCAGATCACCAAATCACCAACTGCTGGGATATACTTTTGGGCTGAGGTCAGCAGTGTCCGACTGTGGAATAGGGAGTCTGGAGGCTCACTCTGCCGCCGTTGTACTCAACCCAGATGGAGTTCTTCCTGTGGTCTGTGACGAGCTGGCCAGCCACGGTTGGTATCAGCTCGCTCGGAGGCACATGTCGCAAACCCGGGCCGAGCTTCAATGCCCGTTTGGGATGTGACGGTATGAGCGATGCGGGGATCTCGTCTCCCGGCAGAACAAAGACACGATCAGCATGAGCTGCCATTCTTTTCCGAGATGCTGGGTGCTGCAGTGTGGAATGACTAGGTATGAGTGGTCCGGCTGAGAGGAAGAGGTGCCCTTGAATTGGCGGGCTTGAAAATACCGAGCAAGAGGGCCTGGTTTGCAAGGGTGAATTGGATGACCTAAATTTTAATGGGGCCGAAAATGATAAGAAGTTGGAGATGGGCGATAAGAAGATGCGGCCTGTGGCTGACGTTGTGGTTTTGCCTAGCGGTTTGGAGGGGCATTTGTGGCTGGGAACGGTAGAGTCGCAATGAGCGGGAAAGTGGAAGCAAGGGTTCCCTATCTGGTCGCTTTGGTAACTTTTTTTTTTTCCCGGCTGCCAAAATTTACGAAGGCAAACCGCCGTTACTTCCACACATCACATTGCGTCCGAAGCGCGTAATAGTACCGACCACAAGTCTTACGGCACTTCTGAAGGATGCCTGAGAACGGACCCGCGCCTGGCGTTGCGCCAGGTGATCGCTGTGCCGTTGGTATCTCGTTTGGCAACTCTTACAGCTCCATTGCCTGCACCATCGACGACAGCCCCGTAGTTATTGCCAACGAAGATGGAGGTAAACTATACTCTTATTATTTTATTTTTATTTTTATTTTAATTTTAAAATTTTTTTTATTCATCTTTTCAGTCCTATTCTCACTTGCTGCCTTTGCTAATACTTCAGTCACTAGATCGTCAGATCCCTACCGTCTTGTCTTACGTAGACGGAGAAGAGTACACCGGAAACCAAGCCAAGGCTCTACTCATTCGGAATCCCAAGAACACAGTTGTCGCCTTCAAGGATTTCCTCGGCCAAGAGTATGTCGACCCCAATTACCTACTGTAGCCTTTTCTTTGATTAACCATGGGAATAGTTTTAAGTCGATCGACCCCACCCACTGCCATGCTGCCGCTCACCCCGAAGACAAGAACGGAACTATCTCTTTCACAATTCAAGACACAGCAGAGGGCGAACCCTCAACTCTCTCTGTTTCTGAAATATCTACCCGCTATCTCCGACGGCTTATGCAATCAGCTTCCGACTACA
The DNA here is from genome assembly GCA_022593225.1 of Xylaria sp. FL0064. NCBI lineage: Eukaryota > Fungi > Ascomycota > Sordariomycetes > Xylariales > Xylariaceae > Xylaria > Xylaria sp. FL0064. The sequence continues at coordinate 647,436 of JAJKLE010000017.1, read as the reverse complement.
TTGGAAAGAAGGTTACTTCCGCTGTCGTGACCGTACCCACTAACTTCGGTGAGAAGCAGAGGGATGCCTTGATCAAGGCCGCGCAGGCGGCCGACCTGGAAATTCTGCAGTTGGTCAACGAACCAATTGCCTCACTTCTCGCCTACGATGCGAGGCCCGAAGCGAAACTGGAGGACAAGATCATCGTCGTGGCTGACCTCGGCGGTACTCGCTCAGATGTTGCCGTGGTAGCATCGAGAGGAGGACTCTACACCCTTCTTGCAACTGCTCATGACTACGAATTCGCGGGTGCGCAATTGGATCGGGTCCTCATGGAGCACTTCTCTAAGGAGTTCATGAAAAAGAACGCCAACGTCGACCCACGCGAGAACGCCAAGAGCTTGGCAAAACTGAAGGCTGAATCCGAAGCCACCAAGAAGGCGCTCAGCATAGGCACAAACGCCAACTTTAGCGTCGAGAGCTTGGCAGAGGGCATTGACTTCCAGATGACCATCAACAGGTTACGGTACGAAACTATCGCTCGCAAGGTTTTCGAGGGCTTCAACAGATTGGTAGAGGGTGTTATTAAGAAGGCTGGGCTGGATGTCCTCGACATCGACGAGGTTATATTATCTGGTGGTACCTCGCACACTCCCAGGATCGCCTCCAACATGCGCTCCATCTTCCCTCAGACCACCACTATCCTCGCCCCTTCAACAAGTGCCACCGCGTTGAACTCCTCAGAACTACAGGCCCGTGGTGCTGCCCTACAGGCATCCCTGATCCAAGAATACGAGTCTGACGACATTGAGCAATCCACTCACCCAGCTGTTACCACCGTTAACCATATTTCAAACGCCATCGGTGTCCTCACACTGAATGCTGACGGCGAGGAGACATTCACTCCTGTAATCGCTCCCGAGACAGCTGTTCCCGCCCGCCGGACGATCCATGTCGAAGCTAAAGACGGCGGTGACGTTCTCGTCAAGGTCGTCGAGGGCGGCACCCATATCAAGGTCACTAAGCCCGAGCCTAAGCCCAAAGAGAACGGCACCAAAGAGGACGAGGACGAGGACAGCGATTTCGACTCAGAAGAAGAGGAAGAGGAGCACAGAGAAAAGATCTGGAAGATCGGCAGCACCCTCGCCGAGGCTGCTATCAGGGACGTCAAGAAGGGCAGCAAAGTCGAAGTTACCATCACTGTGGGCAATGACCTAAGCGTTATCATCACAACGAGAGAAGTCGGCGGCAAAGGTGGCGTGAGAGGGACCCTGAAGGCCCCTTGAAGAGACCGAATGCAGTCTCTCGGAGGGGAACCAAAAAGGTAGCCCACACTGAGGCTTTCACTTGAACTGGAAGAGTCTGGTAATCATCCTAATACAGTGGAGATGAGTTCAATATCTGGTTATAGGGTTGGCCGATTTCATGGCAGGGGTGCATTTTTATAAAATAGAGCATCTGGTGGAATACAGCCTTGCGGGTAGGAAACATCCATAGAGGATTAAAAAGGAGCCAATGAACAATATTTATTATATTGTTACTATTTATCTTTTCTCTGTGCTCTTGTCTAAGTTTCTTTATTGCTTGCCCCCCGAGAAGTCATATCAGTAGCAAGTGACCCAAAGAACGAGAATTGTACGTCATTACTTATTATTCCTATCAGTTACTACGAACACGGCAGGGAAAGTTTATAGGTGATATGATCTTTACTAGAATATATCAAGAGAGCCTGGTATATATGAACAGAGTTCTGAAATTGATATGTACTATATATGTGATATGTACGTTCCTTGGAATTATATTCGAGAAAATGCGACTTGTCTTGCCATACGCAGTGGCTCTACAACTTTCCTGTTGATACATCGTACATGAGAATACATAGTAAATACCGCAAATGTCGCTGTACCCCTACCATTTAAACCTAAAGACCGCAATCTCTTAGTAACTTCACGCTGCTCGCGCATGCGCCAAGGTTTGTGATACCAGCCGGTCTTCCTAAACGCCGCAAGCACCTCTATCCCGTACCGTCCGCTATACGCCGTGCTTATGCAATGCTATGTTGTCGTGCCTGGTAGATTCCACGCAATGAGATCATCCCTCAGTTCATATTCATCGATTTCCCTGGGTCTCCGGAATCCATCCGATTTCAACCCGCCTCGCTCACTGCTGCTGCCCGTACTACCGAGGGTCGGCGCGAGGCTCGTCATGCTCTCAGCACGACTGTGGAGACCGGGAGGCGAGTTCTCGTCAAAGGGGGACGACATGTCACTGTCTTCCCTATATATCGTAAGTGGCGAATTCCGTCCACCGTGTCCACCAAAGCGCTGTCGGTGGTGCGTTCCTGGACTGCGTCTTGAGTGTCGCGTATTTAGGGATTGTACGGCGTAGTCATTGTCACCCAGGCCTGTAATAGTAGCGTTGGACTTGTCACTAGCACCACTGTTTTCGCGCATGTGTTGAATGTGCCGGACGTCACTTGGACGAAGCGTGCCGCCGTGTATCTCGTCGCTGCTCATGCTTGGACTTCGACTGCCGCTGCTACTATTCCTTTCAAGAGTTGGCGAGCCTGAGTACATTACACCGTCGCGCCAGCCGCTGCCGCCAGCAAAGATGTCCTCTACACACTCATCGGCGTGTAACTCTCCCGGATGGCAATCCCAACTGGCTGCAAGTGCGCGACGGTACATATCTTGAGCCTCGGCGGCATCGCGGGACTTGTTCATGCTCGGTAGAGCGCTGCCGGAATTACCACTTTCTTCGACCTCGACCTGCTCATTGGCGCCGCTGATTATGCTGGAGATGCCACCCATAAACATGGTAGCTGACTTCAGTGGTGGTGCGACATAGTTGCGCTCCCCATCGGCTTGTACCATTAAGATGCCAATCTTCAGTGTACTGTTTATCTTGCTATCCTGCATCAGGTACCGTCGCACAATACCCTCCTCAGCCTCCTCGTCGACCACGTCATTTTCTTCGGGGTGCTGTACCGCTGCGCTCGCCGACGAAGCGCCTGGCCGTTCGGCCTCGCTGGCTGATCTACCCACGCTGTTTTTCCTGTGTGGGGTGGAGTGACTGACCGCTTTGTCTCGCGCATGTTCCAGGCTCCCAGCAATTCGTGATGCGGTACCCCGCCGGGGAAAATTCTCGCTCTCTTCGATGTATTCGCTCAGGTTTAACCTTACGTTGCCTAGCGATATCCTTTCGTCGCGCCCCGAGGGACCCGTGGGGAACTCCTGCAAAACCTCGAACTCGATAGGGCACTCGCTCAAATGGTTATTACGATCGATGGAAATTCGCACTGGTACGGTCTTCGAGTAGTTATATGTGGCGCGATGGTGGATCTTGTCAATGGAGCACTTGGCGGTACGGCCACGGTGCTCGCCGTGTATACTGTTGGGGAGATGCCATTTTACGTAAGATTTGCCGGCCACCAAAGGTACATTGTTCAGGTCGTATATCCAGAGATGCAAATCGAATTTTGGCTATATGCGGATGCCCGGTTAGTGGATGTTACATGACGGCAGTCAGACATGGGATGTTAGTACATTACCTTTCGAGCCTTGTTAACTATTGGAAAGTTGCGCATGTTAGTTTAGGTGTAGAATGGAGAAGTGCATGGCAGGAGAATGTAGAAGATGGCATGATGATCACAACGACAGTGTCGGCCATGCATCGGCCGAGTAAAGGTGACAATGCGCGAGAGACAAAGGGTAGCGGCCTTTTTTTCTGAGTTTCGCTAATGGACAAAATTTCCCGACAACGCTGGGTCGCACCAGGATGCAACAAGTGCAGGCCAACAGCAGCGCACAAGTCCGGGGATGCCGGAGACCGATAGACGAAATGTGGTTTACTCAGACGGACCAGAGGCTAGGGAAATGGGGAAAGAAGCGGGAAGCGAGTCAAGGAGCTGCTGGGGGCTTACATACTCAACGAGGCCATGGTAGGACAGGACCGGGCAGGGCGGGATTGCTGATAGTCCTGATGGCTATAGTCGCATTCGACGGGCCAGACAGGCCAGACCAATCTCGATCAGACGCACGCTGCTGCGGCAGAAGGGGCGCACATGCCAGCTAGCAGATGCGGATACGATGGCCCCGATATGCAGTCATAGTCATAGTAGTTGATATGATTCGGGGACGATAAGGCGACAAGGACACGACTTGCTGGATCCGTAATCGCAAGGGGCCGGGAATGCGATGGGCGCCGGAATGGGCGGGAGGAGGAGGAGGGGGCTTGTAGAAGGAGAGTGAGTGAGCGAAGTTAGCGTAATAGGTAGCGTAGTAAGTAAGTTGATAGATATCGTATCCCAGTGGCGGCAGCGGATAGGAAAGGATGGAAGCGAATGATATATTACGACGTAGATAAGGGGTCCGGCGAGGAGGTGGTGTGGTATATAGACAACCTTATTAAGCTAAATAATAAATGAATGCGAAAGATGAACTTTGGTAATGCAGAACCTGGGCAGTCACCCGAGCCACTATTAGGTTAGGAAGAGCGACTTGGCAACCTACCTAATGTGCTGTAGAAAGTAAGACCCTTCATTTTGCCAGATCGCTACAGGTACGCATGTAGCCCAATACGTCATGCCTGAATAGCGATCTACTGTAGTACCTTAGGTACCTACATAGGTAGGTACAGTAGGAAGCTGCCTAAGCCCAGTACGATCTTTACCTTGATTGGGTTAGCGTCTATCTTGAAGCCCATACTCTACGACCAATGATAGACCCGCACTTATAAGCTCTGATTTTGCAACAACTGCAAAACGACGCGTGAGAAAGAAGCGTCAAACTGAGCACGAGGCGAGATACCTGGACGAAAGTTCGACCTCGAACTGTAATTTGATACCGTATCGAGCCTAACCCCAGACACCATTGCATATGAAGCCTGAAGCTGAATTCACAGAGAAGACTGGCGCTCTCTATCTACACGACGGAACGAATAAGGCCAGTATCACTAACATAAAGATACTGCGTTTATAACGTATTCTGTTGTGCAAGGACTTTCAACAGATACCACAGTCCATGTTGTTGTGTTATTACGGTATTTGAGCAGGCTGCTTAGGTATCGGCTTGGCGCAGCCGAAGAGTGAAATGCCACCCAAGCAACCATCACAGAGCAGACATGGGAATGGGAAGCCACCCCGGCCCCAAGGTCCATCTGCTGCTCCGTCGCCGGCGCCCTCGACAGGTTCCGGACAGTTCAACAAGAGGAAACATGATCCTCAAGCCAGCATTTCGCAGCCAAGCCCGCGGGCTGTGAAGCGAAACAAGATGTATGACTCACGAAGTATAGCAGTCCAAAGTCCATATGCGGCGCTCCAAGATGGCGAGCTCAATGTGCAGTCCTTTATCAATTCCATGGCGTTTGAGATCAATGCCCTGGATGAGAGCATGCGTCGAACTAGAAAGTCGGCCACGAGTCGGGCTTTCCAGAGTGTGCCTTTCATCATGAGACGAAGGACCGCAGCTCACAATTACAAGAGGGTACCAAAGCGTCTTCACAGGCGAGCTAAGCGCGAGATGGCCGAGGACAATACCCCAACAGTCAGCTCAAGGACAAGAAAGCCCAAGTCGTCGAGGGCTAGGTTACGTGCCGAGACGGCGCGGAGGCTAGGTATCCTCTCCAAGCGGAAACAGTTACTCAAGATCAAGAAGAAACTCGGGCCAGACAGTGATGCCATAGCTACACGCGCCGCGAGACCAAAGATACGGAGGAATGAACCAAATGAGCTCCCAGTCACCGCGCCTGGGTATAGAAAACGACAGCTGAACAAGACGTGGCTGCCTACTCACCTCTGGCATGCTAAGCGAGCCAGAATGACACCACCTTCAGAGCCGCTATGGGGATTTTCAATCCCTCTAACCCCGACACAGAAGAACTATCGACCAACTCACCGGGTCCAGTGGGACAAGGGGGCTATGGCCTGGGATATGAGCTACATGAGTACGGTTGGTCTGTTTGGGAAAGAAAACATCATCCAGAATATCCTAAAGGACATCGGTCTTACGCAAGAGTCATTGTGGAATGAAAGAGGAGTGCGCTGGAGAGCCGGAACGGTGCATTGGACCGGCAATCTCAGCAGGAGAGTCAAGAGTGCAGTCTTTCTTATTGGCCCAGCGACCATTATCTGGAACCCCCCAAAAGCGTCTGCGGTCCCGGAAGCAGGAAATGTTTCAAGGCAGATTTTCATTCGCATTCACCCATCTGCTTTCTTCGAGACATTCAATGAACTCCTACGACTTATTCGAGCATATACACCTCGACCATACTTACAAGATCTGCGGCATGAAATCGGAAGCATAGATGTAACTGGACGAGAAGGAACCGAGGCTTTACTAGGTGTGCTCAAAGCCTTCGAATCGGCTTCGAAGCAAGCGCATGCCTCAAGATTTGAATCCCTACTAGGCCTAAGAGATCCAGCGTCTCTACCTCTAGGAGCATTGCTGGCATTCTCCATCCTTGACCCGCGTCTCAAATACCCGCCGCAGAAAGTCCATCCTCCAGCAGCGACAGACAAACAAGCGCAGACCCAGCTCCTAGAAGCTATTTCGGCCTTTCGAAAGGACGAGATTCTCGAGCCATATCAATTGTTTGACCGAGACATACGATTCAAAGCCTCTAAGCTCCCGTCTCAGAAATCTCTTAATCGGCGGCGAGGGAAAACCGGACCAGGCACCCCCCTCGAACCAAGCAGTATAGACCCTCCCATCCCTATTATTTTACTCGCATCCCGGAATATGAGTGATACACCAGTACCGGGGAAGTGGACGATTTTGCTTCCCTGGAAGTGCGTACAACCGGTATGGTACAGTTTAATGCACTACCCATTATCTACCGGTGGCAACCCGACTTTCGGCGGGCTCGACGAGATCAGGCAGCTCTCTTTTGAGCGCGGCCAGCCTTGGTTTCCCGGTGACGTGCCCGGGACAGCTGCCGGCAATGCCTGGGAGACTAAGGAGCGACAAGCAAGGTGGAAGATTTGGGATGGTAAGCCCAAGGGCAAGCGAGTGAAGTGGGAAAGGCTCGATCTCGGGGCAGGACGGAAAGGCGAGGTTGGCCTTGGTTTGAGTTGCGACTTCGAGACGTTATTTGGTCTTCAAAATTCCACGGAAGCAGAGACGGTCTCGATTGCCAATGACGGAGAAGATGATTCGATTCCAAAAGCATCTGAAGTAGCTGAATCCAAAAACGAGAAGCCAGCAGCCAAGAAACCCAAACCTGAGTCCCAATCACAGCCCCTGACGGATATCACGCACATTCCAAAAAGCATCTTCACCAACCTTGCGTCAACTCAGGCCCCAGCTCCCCTGCCACCCAACTCCACCATCACCGTGAGCATAAAGCTGCTCGAGCGGGGCGTAGTGACAACATGCGCACGCGTTTACCGACTACCTCAAACCACACAAATCCCAATCCGAGTCGCCCCCGCCGCGATATCCTCACAAGCCGAAGTCCCAGCAACACATCCACCCCCATCAGAAAGCAATCTCGAGAACACCACCACCACCACCATCAACAATAACAATAACAATAACAATGACATCAACAGCAGCAAAACCCCCTTACCAAGCGACCTGCGAGCCCAATGGCTCGCTCAGCGACCTTCAAAAACCAACAAGAAAAATCAACCCTCTCCCATAGCCATCACCCCCGAAGCCCGCAGACAAGCCCTAGCAGAATCCCTCACAGCACCCCTACAAACATATCCTCCACTTCCACCTTCCGCCTCATCCACCGCTACGAACATCAACGGCCACCCGCTCTGCCCCGACGCGACGGATCTCATTGGCTTCGTGACGACGGGCGCCTACAACCTGCGCACGGGCCGCGGCGAGGCCATCGCCAGCATCTCGGCGGCGAGCGCGCTCGAGGAGATCCGGCGGAGCCGCAGAGATAGAGATTCAAGTACCGCGAGGCTGTGCGTTGTGCGGGATGCGGGGCAGAGTGTTGGGTGGTTGGGGAGATGGGAGGTCGTGTAAATGAGTAAAATACATCAGGATTCAGTGTGCATTTGCCTAGATTCCTCCGGCTGGCTTGGGACTTATCATCATGCTCTTGTAGATATTTCGGGGGTTCAAACTTCGATCACTATCATCGTCTCCATGATCATAGAATTCATAATCACAATTCAATAGTAAAACGTCAATAAAAGTGTCTTAATTGACTTTCATCTTCCAGCGCGTTGCTCTACTGTCCGAGAATACAGTTTCGCTCTTTTATTCTTTATTTATCTATCAGGAAGGGCTGAGATGCTTCCTGTATGGTTTTAAGTGCCGATTACATGCTCCATCACCTCTTCATGTACAGCTTTGCTAAAGGCTTTCATGGTAGATTAACCGTGCAGTGAAGCGGAGCAGCAGATCTAAACGGGCATCGCCGGCTCTCCTATCATCCATCTTTCTTCTAATGTTATTGTCCGGCGCCCCTGAAGCCTGACAGTGAAGGCTCTCCGGTGTTAGGAGTAAATGGTCCATTAATCCTGTGAAATCAAGACACATCAAACTCAGCTTGCGTTTTCGCCATTAGTCAGCTGGGCATCATCGGCCAATAACCTCTTGCACTCGGCCACAAGGTCCGTCTTCTCTACAAGCTTGCCCTCCTTTTCGGGGTGGCCCTCAGGGAGACCCATAACCTTGACCTTCACCTTGCCAGCTTTCAACTCATCTTCGCCAATAATCACAGCAAGGGGTATGCCAGCCGTCTCAGCGGCCTTGAACTGCTGTGGCAGGCGGGGCTTCACTTTCGGTGAAAACTCAGCGCTCAGCCCGGCATCCCAGAGCATACGTGCGATTCCCATGCGCTCTGGAAGAAGACCATTCTTGCCGCCGAAAACCATGACATAGACATCGCTACCACGTACGCGTTGCTTCTCTTTCTCATGACGTGCTTTGAGTATTGTGAAAATGCGATCAACACCAAACGATATGCCGATGCAAGGGATCTGTTTACGGCCGTACATGCCGACCAGATTATCATAGCGCCCACCAGCAGCAATACTTCCCACTCTCGTCTCGGCCGAACGATCCTTGGCGGTAAGTTCGATCACTGCTTCGTAAATCAAGCCTGGCAGGTTATTAGCAAAAGAGGTAGCGATCTTCAACAATCTACTGCTGTTTCCATACCTGTATAATAATCAAGACCGCGAGCTAGCGCTAGGTCGAAGGACACTTGGTCCGCAATTCGATAGGCGTCCAGATAACTGTGGAGTAAGCTCATCTCTTCTATTCCTTTCTTGATCTTTTCATTCGCAAACATTTTCTCGTCCTTAGATAGAAGATCTATGATTTTAGGTATGTCGCCGTTATATTTGGTCCACTCAAGAATCTCGTCGGCGACGCTGCCCTCGAGGCCTTTTTCTATCATCTCCTTTTTGACCTCCTCGGGGCTCATCTTATCTAGCTTATCGACTGCAGAGCTGATTGATCTGATTTTATCGTCAGGTACGCCAGCCACCGCGAACAAACCCTACTTCTTGGTTAGCATATCATGGAGGGTTGATAAGGTGGTGGTTAGATGGTTTGAATTCAATTTACATCGAGAATTTTGCGGTGATTGATCTTAACGGTGACGTCTTTAGCTAGACCAAGTGAAGAGAACACCTCGTATATAATTCGTAGAATTTCGGCATCGGGTATCATGGGATCATATTCGCCAGCAATATCGAAGTCGCATTGGTAAAATTCGCGCATACGACCTCTTGCAATGGCCTGTGTAGAAAGGGAAGGTCGTCAGTAATAGCGCTCTTCTTCATCGTCCATCGCATGCCATCTCAGCGATTCTCGAGAGTAGTCGGTTTAATGAAAGGTATGCATATCGAGTTGGGGATACGTAGGAATGCTATGACAGCGGAACAGGGGAGAATTGGCTTAACGGACAGGTTGATCTCGCCGGTAGACTTTGGCGATGTGATAACGCTTGATCTGGGTCGTACTGTTCATGGCAAGCCATCTCGCAAAAGGGACCTACCAGCAATTACCAGTCAGTCGACAGCGCAAGCAGCACAACGGCATAGCCAGGTCATGGGAGGGCTTACAGTCAAATCATATCGAAGCGCAAGATCCTCCTGCCTAATGGTGAGTAGTTGTTCGCATGTGCTACAGTAGCACCGCCAGGATGAATAGGGCTAGGGACGTACGCCACCCTGATCCGCGAGTTCGTATATCAACTTCGAGTCTTCCTAAAACACCACAATTTGTATTAGATTTGCGACAGTCAGGCGACAAGTAGCCCACACACGAGCCCCGGCTGGCGGCAGACTTACTCCGTATTTCCCCGCAAGAATGCTCTTCAGTTCAAAGACGGGTGTGTCTAAGGCCACGCCTCCGTGGCGAGAGAAGGCGTCCTCGGCGGCCTTGAAGATGCGATCTCGAATCTTGATGTCTGCGCCAACCCAGTCGCGCGTGCCCTTGGGCACTTTGACGGACGCTTTGTCGGTCTTCTCCTTCTCCATGTCGTCACCGCTGGTGCTTGCGAGGGCGCTAGCGTCGTATGTAGAAATACTCCGATAGATACTACTATTAGGGGGGGTTCGTATCTGGGTCCGGGTAAAGGTCTGCGTTCGCGAGGGCCGTTGTGTTGGTGGCAGTCCCTGTTGGGAGAATCTGCGGCAGCTCGTAGCGACAATGCTGGTCTCTGTAATGATGACAGAAGAATATGCACCAGACCTCGTAGCAGCGATGCGGCGGCAGAAGGCGCGAGACGGCGGCAGCAGTGTCCTGGGCGATTGCAGGACTGGTAGTCGCATTGGGGCGATACGTGGCTCACTTGACTGGCTGCCCGTCTTGAAATCTTCCCTAATTTTTTTTTTCGGGCGTCACTGCAGCACGCAACGAGGGCTAGTTGCAAGTGGGGCCCCACCGCTGGCGGCTTAATGCACAACTCGGGGCGAGGGGCATCTCCAAGTTCCAAGGTTCCAGTTCAAGTCGGAACGTTTTTCCCTTATTTCTATGACAAGCGTCCAAAGGTGAATATTATCTAATTGATAGGGAAATCAACACGGCTATCAACTATTCAATCAAATATATCACGCTAGAAAGTGATAGATGCAGCGTTTGCAACAGTCAGGACCTCGGGAACAACGCTATATACAGTACATAGTACATGTGGAGAGAGAGGGAAATTACTTATAACAAACTTGAGGTTCTCTTTACTGAAGTTGCTTAGAGATCCCCTGACATTTCAAACAATGTTGATAACATTGGTCCGAAACGAGGACAGGAACCATGTTAACTGAAACATGATTATTACAGCTCAACTTATGCTGCATAGCACACATCTCTACCGATCATGATGTCTTCACACTCTTGTGAGGGGCAGGTGGAGGGGGTATAATCGTTGAAAATTGCCCCGCGTCCCCCCCCCCATCTTGAATGAAGCTAGCAGTAGTGCCGCATAGCTTGGTATAGATTACCTAGGTATGCATTGTATTGTCGAGATTAAGTGTTATTTGGTGCATAGAATGCCATTGAAAGAGTTGCGATAATGGTAAGCTAATAAACAAAGTCCTTGTGAAATCAAACTTTCCTTCAGTTTCGTATATACGTTGCGTCTGCGTTAACTACCTAGGTACCTACATATGTAGGTAGGTACCTACATACCTACCTAGGTACCTAGCCCCTATCCACTTGCTGACCCCCTTTTAGACTTTCTTGCTCAAGCCTCCCGTATGTAACTATTACGCAACAACAATCAATATTCAACGTTAGTAGGTATGGCTCACGCCTCAGCAAATCCTGGAAGTTGTGTTTTCTTAACTACAGAACACTAGCGGCCTCGAGCTAAAATCCAGTCAGAGATTGATCACAATGCTTGTAGACGGCCCTTTTCAAGCCATAGGGCGCATTCTTCTCCCAATTCACGCTTCGCCCTTTCCAAGTATTGCCTATTGTCATCTTCTGACAAGACGTCCTTCCAACGGCCGTTGGTACCTTTGTGGACTGCGAAAAGGCAGAAGTTAGCGTTTCGTATTAGCAATGAAAAGCTAGCATGAAAATGAAAGAGAAAGTCATAGAAAATACGAACTGAAGCTTTTTGCACCCTCTTTCCAGGCTACATGTGCCTGCTGCGGTGCTGATAGGTCAGCATGAGCTTTCATCCAGTCGAAGGTACAATGCTCTACCGCAGCCTGCCACTGCTCCTGCTTCATCTCAGGAATCTCAAGGAACTTGGCTATTCTTCGCATCTCGCCGTCTAAATCAGCTTTCAGGTCGCTGTAGTGGATCAAGAGAACATTCGGCTGCTTGCGCGCTTCCCACCATCCGCGGATATGACTCCAGAACGGCCACCCAATTTCAGGCTTCACATCGTCTTCGTCGAGAAGCTGCACAAACATGTCCCTCGGGTTATCACCTGGCCGCGCTAGCGGGGGACCGACACGACCTGGGGTGTCGTTGATAAGCTGATAAAACGTATCCGTTGCGGCGGAGAGGTGGTTGTGAAGACTCCACATGGAGTCACGCCCGTCCCGACCACAGAAGATGTACTTCGCTTCGGGGTTCCATAATAGGGTGTCTATTGGAAGATGAGTCTTCAAAAACCGCCTGTTCGTTTGCGCCTCTAGCATCTGCATCAATGCATCGCGGGGTATGATGCGTAATTCAACCCATGGTGAGAGGGCATTTGGCGCCACGGTCTCGTCGCCTGCGTGAAGCAGCTGTGACACGATTTGCTGCGTCCACTTTACAGAATAGCATTAGTTGATCTACCTCGAGTTCATTGTTGGGTGTGTCCTAGGTCAAAACGGGGAGCGGCCGGCCGGCCATGTGTAGACCGCACCAAGGATCCAGGTCTTGGAAGTGAATACTCTCGCTGAGGGGCAATGCGGGAGACAAAGTTGAACGCTTTGACTACTTACTGTTGTGCCAGCCTTCGGGTACGTTGAAATTATAATATCGTCGGGTCGAAATTTGACTACAATAATATTGGCTCAGCATGGCTTTTATAAAGCAACGAATTACATATTTCAAGTACATACTCTTGGTGCCATTTCCACATACGGAAAAAGGAACACCAAGAGAGAGGGGGAGAGAATGAGTGTATAATGAGCTTTGAGATACTTACAGTCATTCCAGGCAGTAGAGTCCATATGATGTTGGTGCACCTCGCGAGTCTTAACCGGCATTGAACGGGCTGTACCGTTGGTGCTGCCAGCAGCTGCCGGGATACTGGACGATGCCATGTTGTTATCGTCGAAGTCAACCGGGTGTGACTAGTGTTAAGGATGAGCCAGATATGCGTTGAGTTGTTGATTATCGAGCTTACGAGATTTAATACGTCTATTTATGCTATCTTGGGAAGGTAGAGGTGATGTTGTGGAGTCGTATTGAGTCAGCCAAGTTCTGTAAGCATACACTAAGTTTATGGTAATACTCCATGTTGGCTCACGATGCGTGGAATATTTGGGCACATAGGGCATAACAAGTAACTACAGCACGGAGTCATAGTTCTCCCAAGCACTTCCACAAACATAAGAGGCCTGAGTAACTATGAATACTGCCGGATTCAAACGGCCTATTCAATTGGATGCTGAGCCGTTGCAGCTGTACACTTTTAATCAAGAATGGTAACATATGTTGCAATCCACAACTGGAATGGCGTAATTGGCATTGGAATCATGCTAACTTAGCGTAGGGGTATTAATAACTGGTGTGGTTCGACGGCTTTAGGGAGTACCTAGTGCTGAGCTAAGAACATGGGGTCAGAGATTGGCGAGTACGCTATTACTGGTCCGCGTACTGGAGGCTGGCCGACGCCGCTTTCGATCGAGACAGATATGGTCTGATATTATAGTCCTAGAACCCGTGGAGATATATGGACGAGCTCTTGCATAGGAGCACTGGGCATTCTACGTCACCGCTCTACCCTAAGTATTTGTATTACTACAATTCACCACTTTAGTGTTACCGGGATACTGACTGATATCAACTAAACTTGTACACTAGTAGCTCCCTCTTTGCCTTCATTCTATCGCCAATACACTCTCGGTTCTTAAGCTACAAGCTAACATCGGCGATCTCCTATAATAAGTTGCATCGAGTCCAATATTCGCAATGAGAGATAAAGAGCTGTAAATTTTAGAAAAGGGGTTTCTGTATCTACTTGTAGGACTATTAAGCTAGTAGCACTAGACAGTCACGATTTTAGCTTTCGAGCGATCTGGGGCATGAAATCGTCATCAAGGCGTTTCTTAGTATATTCCGCCATCAACACAGTCATCCACAGCACTGATTTTCTAGACCTTACAAAACTGGCTATGGCTGTTTCTATGTTCTATATTTGTATGATTAGTGTCATGGTTATACCGCTAGTTGGAAGCTCATACCTATCTTTGCTAGTTTCTTAGGTTAGTGTCTTCTAGATACTAGCCATACCATTATTGGGACTCTACTACTGCCGCTGATGGACCCCCCATAAAGCAAAGTTATAATTGTACAGATCACAGGGATGTAGTCAAAGTTTGATTCCTCGGCGTTCGAGTTGCTCGATTGTATGAGGATGATGTGCTGAGTGCAGAACAGCGAAAATCTAATAGGTTCTAGCTCCATCATAGTCTTGTTCCATAAAGCTAGTAGCTTCGCTACTGTTCGATGGACAATGAGACCAGCTCTTCCACCATGTGAGCTCTACTATACGTTTCCGCGAGTTCAAGCTCCATGAAAGTGTATTACCAAACATCAGTATATGCTAAATCGCGCAGGTCAAAACGTGGGCTACCATGAAACTCTTCTATTTTTTTCACGCTACCTTATATATGAATCTCCTGTCTGTAGCTTCTAAGCCGGTATTATCCGCCTAAACGTTAAGACTACTCGAGGTTCATTGCATTATCAGTTAAAGTTGCTTTGATTCGGCATCTTGCACAATTACAAACCTGATCGTTTATTGCTAAAAAGGAGCCGTGTTCAAACTACAGATGTATCGCTAGTAGTGTCAGGGTAGAGAATAATCTATATAACGAGTAGTTTCTTATACAATCTCAGGTCTTAAGAGCAATAGAATTTCGGTATTATATCCGAAAGGTTCAACACACTGCGCTTGGGTCCAGCGCCCAGACCTATTAACAAGATTGAAGTGGGTGAGTGAAGAGATTCGACTAGTGGTTAGCCCGAAACCTACCATATAAAGGATCAAGGTAAACCAAAATGATCAGATCACAGCAGATCAGCGTAGTGAAGTGAGCTCAATCAGAATGCGCCCATTGAAGGCTCGTATCACTGGAAGATATTGGCCCGAGCTTATTTAGCCCCAAGGAATTAAATCATCAAACTATGACGGAATCTCTCAATCCAAGGGAAACGCCATACAATTCAATTGGCTAGAGTTTTCGCGACTCTTCTAGATGTGTGATCTCAGCTTGATACCTTGTATTACCCCTGGCTTATATTCCTACGCATACTGGTTCGACCCATTGGTCACGAATGCCCCCTTTTCTAATCTCTACTAACTCTACTTCAGTGCTTGAACGAAGAAATTATGTAGAAGGGCCGTTAGAGAGAAACGCAGTACATAAGCCTAATCATAAGAATGACGCGCACCGGGCTCCCTGATTACAGTAGAAGAAAAAGAACTTCAAAGACTCTATGCTCCTTTGGATAGAGCTGTCGCTTTCTTGTGGGAATGCTTTGGGCGTTAATACTACCTAACGACACAAAGACAAACATGTTGCTATATGCCTCAGTCTCATAATCCTACGAGAAGAATGCCTATGGCTCAATGAGCCGCTCATGGTGGATTAAGTGCGATTTTGACCGTTAATGGAGAATCATGGTAGAATGGGAACAATGAGCCTATCTAACAGGGATGATACCCTCCAATGAATACTTAGATATAATTGAACCCCCACATCCCATAATAAGTGTCAGTTACAAACATGGTTCAACTCGGTTATCCAATCTTACCTTGTTGTTAATGATAGGAAGCCAGACACCTAGCAAGTTACCGTTTACCAGCGTTCCGATTTAGTTTTGAAAAAGCAGACGAGCCTTGAAATTCATGATGGTATATAAGTCTGCAAAGATATCTTAATCCAAAACTAAGTCACCAATACCATGCGCAATCCATGAACTCCTAAACGATAATGAAATCTAGAGTCCTCCGTTTCAACTCTTCGGCGCTTAGCATACTGATTCCTTCGCCATCCATTCTTCCATAGACGTAAGCCTCGCCAATGAACTTGAAACGTCGTCCGCTGGTTCCGACACGGTATTCTCTTAAGATACAAGGCACACTGCAGCCAAACAGGATGCAAATGAAATCGCCGTTTTCGGTTTCTGGAGAGCTGATTCCGAAAAGTGGCTCTGAGCTCGGGTTGTCCGGTTTCCCTTCAATGAATTTTCTATTCCACGTTACCCCTTGCACCCGTTTCAAGAACTCCGTTACGATCTGTGGCTGCCTCCTGCCTACCATGTCACCTTTGTCGCGAAGCTCTTGCGTCGCCAAGTCACCGTTGTTATCGGTAAGAACCATGGCATGAAGTGCTGCTCTGTGGTACCATGGAGGAGTGTTATTTCCGTCTGGATCGCGATCCGCAACCATGGTACGCCAGAGTTTGTCAGGTACTTTGTGTTTGGGTTGTCCGTCAAATCTCCAACCACCTTTTTGGAAACACAAGCGGGTGATAACACCCCTAGCTATTGGACTAGAGGCCCAATTGATCTCACTAAGGACTATTCCTTTGACACGGAGTACATGGGATGGAGTTATGTTAGGCGGTAGATCCATGTTGCTAGTTGGGAAAAATGGCGAGATTGGTGAAGTATTGTTAACTGGTATGGTTAAACCAGGTGCCGCTGGAGCTGAGTTTGCGCGCAATCCTACCACTCTCCTTCTTTCTCCGAACCGTACCTGTGGTCTCATTCCATAGGATGCATTATAGCGTCTTCTTCCTGGTCTTCCGACAAGGCTATCGCCGTTGATACGACCATTGAGTCCCTGCTCTTGAGTACCCCACGTTGATTTCTGAATGGTCTGTATCCAGGAAGGTAGTGTGATTAAAGGAGTGGGATTTTTCCTTCCTCCAGGCTTGGCCCTCTCTGGAGTGGCCCATTGCCGGCATATCATATCGAGGGAACCGCTTGAGTGTACCACCCATTCTAGTAGATCAGTATAGACCTCAAGCAGATTCCTTTGATAGTTTGGCTTCGGAGGCATAACTATGTCCATCTCTTCTGATGACGGGAGCATCGATTCGCTCGCGATGTTCAGTAATGCGAATATGCTATCTCGTGGATCGCCGGATTCAAAAGAAGCTAGGCTAGAGACAAGTGTTTCCAGATTGAAAACCGGCTCAAAAACCGTGCCGTCAACATTCTTGCGAAAGGTGTTGGTGATAGCATCAACAAGCACTTTTGCGCCGAGAGGCTCCAACTCGTTGAAATTTTCGAAGTTTCGGAAGATATCCACATCCCTTGATTGTCCGAAGAGGGTCCTGATCTTGTCAAAGTTGAGGACGAAAAGCCCGATAGCGTCGGCAAACTCTTGCCAGGGGACGCATTCAGTGCCACAGTGAACCGTTGCTTCTCGTGCCAAAGCCAACTCTTGAATGACCCAACGTCGCGAGAACCAAGTGGCCCGCATCAAATCTAAGAGATCGCTCCAGCTCTTTGTATGAGCTGCATTTAAGAGCTCGTCAAACCTCCCCAGGTCCAAAATGGTTCGGCTAAACTCCATGGCTGCATAAAAGTCTTTGCTCCTATCTTTCTCACCGCTCTCGCCTTTACCATCGCCAAGCCAGATACACACATTATCTGCTTTATTGTAGATGTCTTTCATCTTGGCGATCTGGGCAGGCTTTTCGACTTTCTCGTCTGGTTGGTTGATGCATATCGCATCGACCCATAAGACTATCGTTCTAACCTTGTCCCTCAAGTTTCGAAGTGCTTTATCGAGATTGGGTCGAACATAAAGCCTTTGCCCTTTGGCAAAGTCCGGAACGGTTCTACGCAGCGAAAATATATCCGCTACCTCAACTTTAGTATTCGACCATTTGCCAAAGATGTATATGGGTTTGTCTGCAGGACCTGGCCCCCAGTGATAAGAGAGTGCTTCGTACGGCTGCGCAGATTCTCCTGGGCCGGTATCTTCATCGTCAAATGGGACAATCTCCACGAATACGTCGTCCTCGTAGCGTAGTGCAGGGTTGAGATAAAGAAGCCGTACTTCTGTAGCTTGAATGGGGCTGTACTTGTAGAGGAGGTCATACTTCTCCAATAATTTCCAGCGTTCGGTTGCGCCTAGGAATCGCTTCACAATTTCGTCGCGAGTCTTTTTATCTATAGTAGACTGATCCCAATATCCGAGTCTGGAGGGCCCGACCGCAATCTCCTTCTGGCGTCTTGGAACATCAACACGTGCTCGGGTACTAGAAGTCCTGTGTCTGGAAGTGCCAGTCTGAGTACTCGACCCATTCACGCCTTCAGGCCCATTTGGGAGCTTTGTGGGCTTCGGGATGCTCATAATGCGTTCCTAAAACGATTCATACGAGGGAATGCAACAGTCTTTGCTTGTGTTAGCAGGCTGGAATTGAGTTATCGGCTTAAGGTGTAGATTGAATGAATCCGTTGACTGACATAAAATAAGATTTCGACTGCTTGACCTTTCTCAGTTTCATGAAGTATTTGTAGGCTAATCTTAGCTTTATGAGGGTGAAGAAGGCAAGAAAAGAAGAATGATCATGGGAGGCTCTGGAGAGGCGTGAAACAGATGTGTATTATCCTCGACAACAATTGCCTAGTTCTATAGACCCCGGCCTCATTGAAGCCTGCATAAGTCAGCCCAATTGGGAAAGCTGAAGGACTATGTCACATTTGGCCCCCATGACTCCTCCTAGATCTACGCCACCCCTGATCAATGGGAAGCAGAACGAATCATGGACCCTTCAGACTTATTGCGTGATAGCCTGACCATGGCAGGTTAGAGCGCCCAGGGTAGTGCCTCGGGCTGTGGTGCCACCCCTCCAGTAAGACGTGGCTTAACTACCGAAAACCAATTCGACATAAAAGGTTGGACAATGTTTAATATTTGCTTTTCCAGGATTGGCTTCTGCTCAGCCTGCCGCGCGCCTTACCGAAAGTTATACGGATTCTGCGCCATGTTTATGCAATGTCAGTTCGCGATCACATGCGGCGTTTCGGGGGCTTTGCTACCCCTCTCAGTATTTCCATTTCACTTTTTACGAATGAGGGCCTCTGCAGCCATGACCGTGACCCATCCCAAGTCATCAGTTGCGTCGGTAGACGTTAATAATTAAGATATTGTGTCTACGTATCAGCCTATAGATAAGCCCAAAGATGAATCTGCCGGTAGATTTACATATAGATACCCGTCGCACGTCCGGGCGACTATACTACTACTACTACTCGAAGTTTTAAGAGCTTGATCATTGGGATACTTCAGAATGGACCCCCTCACAATTTCTACAGGCATTATCACCTTGCTTCAGGCCACCACGGCCATTATTACGACTTGCTACGATTTCAGGGCGGCTTTGAAAAAGGCACCCTGGTCTTTGACGAAGATAGTCGAGGAATTGAAAGGTTTGCGAAGCATTCTTGAGGGCCTAGACGAACTCGCACTAGACTGCGAAGACCCAGAAAGATTAGGAATGCGGCCAGCGTTAGAAATTTGCATGAACCCGGACAATGGTCCCCTTGTGATTTGCCTCCGAGAACTCACAAACCTAGATCAGAAGCTGAGGTTCTCCAGCTATGCAGGGATCAGTGGCCGAAAAAGAATGGCAGCTATCCAAGCTCTGGGTTGGCAGCTGTCAGAAAAGGATGCGAAAGAATGCTTGGAACGTATCGATCGGTGCAAAAACACCCTGAGTCTTGCTCTTGCTGGGGATACAACGTACGTCTCAGTGTACCGTAATGAAAAGCTGTACGAAGTGATTAACATCTTCTAGAAAATTATTAAGCAACATACAACAATTGACCTCTTCTGTTCACGCCACTGCGCTAGACATTGATATTAAATTGATGGTTATGGCTGATGATTTACGGAATAGCCATCTAGGTATTCTCAAGCTCTAGTTTGTACCCAAGTCATCAACTGACAAAGTAAGATTGCGAACATGCGGCCTTGATGAAATGGCTTTCAAAAGCCGACCCATACGAGAATCACGAATCAGCCAGTTCGGTGCATCTGAAAGGGACTAGTGAATGGGTCTTCAATTGTAAACAGTGGCAAGCATGGACTGATGCTTCATCTTCTTTTCTGTGTGTCACTGGATTCCGTATGTCTGTATCTCGTCTGAACCTTTAAACCCAGGAGCTAATCGCGCAATTATCATAGCTGGTGCTGGGAAGACGATCCTTTTGTGAGTATTCACTTCGGTCTTACTGAGAATATCATCTAATCGCACTAGCTCTCAAATCGTCTCATGCTTGTTAAATCAGCGGCATGAATCCTACAACATCAGCGTCGCATACTTCTACTGTGATTTCAGGCGAAAGGAGTTCCAATGCGCCAAAAGCGTCGTTGGATCCATAGTGGCACAGTTATGCTCGCAATTTCCTTACCCGAACAGTCTAATGGCCGCCTATCGAAACAGTAAAGTTCCGGGACAGAACCAACATCCGAGTTGGGACGTCTTAGAGGGGACATTATCCTGGCTCTCGAAAGACCGCAGGATATTCGTTATGATCGATGCAGTTGACGAATGCGAGCAGGGCAAGGACGTTATCACCTTCTTTTCTAAGTTCCAAGAGCATACGACCCAACTAAGCGTCCTTCTCACGGGTCGCAACGAGATTCTAACAGATTTAGAATGCCAATCGTGGCCGCGCCTGCAGATGGAGACGCGTCGTGTCGAGGTTGATATAGACATCAAACTTTATATCGAGAAACGCCTCGAGGTCGAGGAGGCATTACGAATTCTGCCACCGCTGGTAAAAAGTGAGATTCGTAGCTGCCTTCATCAGAAATGTGCTGGAATGTATGTCTTATCTGGCCTTGTTCAACACTAAAGCTTACCCTTGTAGGTTTCGTTGGGCCCAATGCCAGCTCGATGATATCGCTCGAATGAGAACAGTACGATTGATCCGGAGTAGCTTGGCGAAATTACCAAAGGGCCTTAATGAAGCCTATGAGCGCATTCTACAAAGAACTCCGGAAGAAGACAGGGAGCTTCTGCGTAAGATTCTACTTTGGGTTTCGTTTACAGCCATGCCCTTGAAGATTGAAGAGCTACATGAAGCCATAGCGCTAGATGTGGACGCAGATACAATCGAAGAAGTTGAAGAGTCTCGGCTGAATGACCCGAAAGATATCTTCGAGCTCGGTGGCAGTCTCATTACTGTCTCTGACAGTGGTGAAGTAAGACTAGCGCACTTATCTGTCAAAGACTATCTGCTGTCTATCAACCTCCAAGGCGACGTTAAGGTGTCCACTTTCGGAATGAGGCCAAAGCAGGCAAACGAAGAACTAGCCAGGTATTGTCTTGCTTACTTACTATTGGACAGTTTCACCAGGGGACCGGCCCTCACAATCGAAGAATGGGAAGCCCGCCTAACGCGGCAACCCCTATTAAGACATGTCGCTAAGACTTGGATATATTACTTTCGAGCAGCAGGCTCAAATCCTGACCTGCACCGCCTAGTTTCCGAATTCTTCAGCCCAAAACTTCGAAATGCGTTCATGGCATGGATACAGGTGCTGAACTCCAATTGGATATATAACTTCGATCAATATCCAAAGCACGCCACACCACTTTACTACGCAGCCTCTTTCGGATTGACAGAGGTAACCGAGGGCCTGATCCAAAGTGGAGTTGACATCAACGCTCCTGGAAGTCGCTTCGGTGGCACTGCACTCCATGGAGCAGCTCTGCGTGAGCACATCGGCATCATGAAGATGCTCCTCGAGGCCGGTGCAAATCCGTCTCAAGCAGACCACAACCTCATCGTGCCGCTACATACAGCTGCCAGAGTTGGTAATCTTCAAGTACTGAAGCTGCTTTTAGACTACGGAGCTTCTGAACAAGCAGTCGATAGTCTTGGCGAGACTCCGTATGACTGGGCCGTGAAAGCAGGTCAGATAGGGGCCCAGAAACTGCTAATGGGGGAAGAATGTAATCTGGTTTGCGGTGACACGGCGGCCGAGAAGCCTGTCGTATATCAGCGGCCTGTTGCTCACTTTCCATCACTTATGGTTGCTCAGGGTCTTTCTGTTCCTAATCTGACGAGGATCGCCTTAAAAGGGCATCGATAGATGGAAGCTGAGATGAATGATAGTCAGCTTGCAGACATCTTTGATAGACTATAGTGAAGATTCATGAACGATGTTGTTTACATCGCCACGATGTATAGTATGACATATTTCAAAAGTTACTCGTCCGCTAGTAGACTGTCTGTATCGCCGGATTGAGCAATAAGTGATAATATAGGGGTTTAAATGAGTCCCTAGGACCCAAAATGCGATTCAATCAGAATTTCAGGGGGTGAAGCATCAGGATATTGCATCTTTTTAACCGCATTATCGAACACGTCAATGGCTACAGCATTGGCTCTACATCATATTATCTGATTAATTATGAATGGGTTACAGAATGCTCTAAGGTAATCAATGTGTACCTATTGAAAGTTGTTGATTTCTTAACTCCGATCAACAGCTGCGTTTTGACTTACGAGGGTGTTGTTGTGATCATCTCGGAGTTACGCTTTGTAGGGTCTTGGCGACCCATCGGAAACACGTTTACTCCGGATTCAGCATGCCTGATTCCAAAAGTCAAGGAAAACCATGTGGAAATAGGTCCGGGGTAGCGGAGCTTTACCGGAAAGTCGCCGTAGAATCACTGTGATGAAACATTGTGATGCCTGAGACATTGACAAATATATCAGTACGGCAAAACATCCAAGCTCTATCAAAACCAATGAAACAATCGTGTACGAGGGATGGAAAAGTGTTCAAAAAGTATAAACTGAAAGGTTCTATTAGTAGTGGTAGTATGTGTGTTCAAGTGGTAGATTGTCTGGATATTGGGCAGGTCTTTGTGTGGCACCAACATGCATCAGTAAACTAAGGCATGGAGGGCGCTGAAGCCAACATCAACCCCGGCCAACATTGTGCCCCTGACCATGATACGATATTCAGATCGGCTGTGACTCTTTCGGCGAGCTGCAAACGTCACCGGTGCCGAATGGGTTTGATACCCGAGAATTGAAGGTCAAGGCGGAGGGACAACACCTATAAAAGGCGGGGAAGTAAGAGAGATCAAGCAGATTAGCCAGATCATCCAACCTTTCCACTCGACAGAATAACTTACAGTAACAAATTTCCCTTCCAGGGCAGAAAGCTTAAGAAAAATGCCTCTCACAAGCGACATCGTCATCGACTACTCGAGGTTCGACCCGAATAATACGAGTGAAGACACGAAGAAGTACAGCGACTTCCTCGAGAAAGCAACCAACTCAGTGCCGCGCTGGTACGAAGTCGGGGCGCCACGATTTCGAGAGATCATAGAAGCAGGAGAGTTGAGCGGGCTTAAACCAGGTTCGTCGCGCTTCCATCTAGAATAGACACGCATGAATAAGTCCCCAATAGGGAAACAAAAGTCATTGACTGACCTGGATCTGCCCTAGTCACGCTCCCCGAAGCCTCAGACCTCGCCATTCCCTTCCGCGAGCCCGGACGCGACATTCCTGTGCGCATGTACAGGCCCGACAAAGGGGCGTCAAGCAAGGGGATTCTGCTGCATATCCACGGAGGCGGCTACACGCTCGGCGGCCACAGACAGTGAGTAACACAGAGCGTCGAAACAAGCGGTAATAGCAAAGGTCTTAACTTCAGACACCAGCCAAGACAGCCTCCTAAAATTCTACGCAAACGTATGCCAACTAACGGCCCTCTCAATCAGATACCGTCTGGCCCCCGAACACCCGTACCCCGCAGGCCGCGAGGACTGTATCGACGTAGCGGAGTACCTAATCGACCACAGCGCCGAGCACGGCGAGCTGCTCTTCCTAGCAGGTGAATCCGGAGGTGCGCATTTCGCAGTCCTTACGGCGTTCGCGCTTCTGCGCTCTCGCCCAACGCACGTTCTAACAGGCTTAGTCCTCCCTTACGGGAACTACAGCCTGGCTCTCGGGCTCCCGTCAATGGTCTCCTACGACCGGCCCGTGGTAGTCAACCACGCGATCATCCACGCCTTCATGGACGCGTACACGCCAGGCTGGAGCGCAGAGGAGCGGCGAGACCCGTTGGCGTCGCCGATGTTCGATGACCTGCGGGCGCTGGCGGCGCTGAGCCCGAAGAAAAAGCTCCCGCCTGCGCTGTTCCTCTGCGGCACGAATGACCCCTTGCTGGATGATACCCTGCTAATGGGGGTTAAGTGGTTGGCGAGCGGGAGCGAAGCGGTGGTCAAGATCTTCCCTGGCGCGCCGCACGTGTTTAATGTGCCGAGTATTGATATCGGAGAGGAGAGCTTCCGGTACGAGGCGGAATTTATCCGGAGCAAGTTGCAGGAATGATTGTATTATGAGGAGGAGCTAGCGTGTGGGATGCATTTACTGCTCGTGTGTCTAGATATGGATCAGGGGAATGAAATCGACTCTGGTTGATGACCAGCTATGGTTAGCTTGTATAATGCTTGTTCATTTGCGATTTGCTCATATGAAGTTACGATTTATAAGCAATTTAACTCCTATGACAATAGCCTGTCCCATTACCACGACAGGATCAGGATAAGTATATCGACGTTTTAAGTGGCAAGCATCGATTATCATGAATATTATCGACACTTCTCACCGAGTGATATATTAGACGTTCTCTGTGGTGGCCGGGCAAATTACTTATTACAGCTAGCCTCTATTACCATTCCCGTGAAGTGAGTAATTAAAATGGATCATCAGGAGAGAGCAAGAATTAGCTAGGTATGGGGGGAAAATAATAATAATAATAATAATCATCGGAAGATGAAGATCTCAACATGTAGCATAATAGCCACATCCAAGCGATTCGCCGGAGAAGAACCTCGATAATATTAACAGCTGAGTTTTGAAATTGAGCTGATATCCTAGTTTTATATCTGACCTCTCCATGCGTCCATGCATACGCTGTCTAGATACCAAGTTCATTTTCCAGTCCCTACATTCTAATGCGTCAGTCACACGTCTTGAACAATCTATCCTAGGCTCTTACTGAACGAGGCATAACATACCGAACGCCGTAAAATGCAACAAATACACCTAAATAAAGCCTTTCAGAACAGCAGCCTCAGCATTGAGAATCGAGGAACCAGCAGCTCCAATAACAGCTAACACAATATTAGCATAGGTGCCATCACATATCTTCTAGGGTAGCTGTGACGGGAGACTCACTGTTATGGCTCAGCGCAACAAACTTGATATCGAATATCCCGCTCTCATCCTCCCTCACACGCCCAACACTTACTGTATAGCCCCGGCTTAAGTCCCGATCTAACCTTGGCTGGGGTCGATCAGGCTCGTCAAAGACCATGATGCTAGGCTGCGGGGCACTAGGGCATCCAAGCTTCTCTGCTTCGCTCACATACTCCCTCATAGCAGCCTTAACATCTTCTGCCTTAGGCGGCGGGCGGTTCTTGAAGCGCAAGGACACACACGCCGTGTGGCCGTCGAGCACAGGGACTCTGTTGCAGGCCGCGGAGACGTGGAGCTCGTCTTGCTCGATGAAGGCGGTGGCCTCGCCGTTTATGGCGCCCAGGATCTTGCGGGCCTCGGTCTCGAGCTTGTCCTCCTCACCGCTGATGAAAGGCACGACATTGTCCATGATGTCCATGCTGCTGACACCCGGGTACCCCGCGCCGGAGACGGCCTGCATGGTGACGACGCTGACGGTGTCGACGGGGCCGAAGCGGGCCTGCAGCGCGGCGAAAGGGATGACGAGGCCGATCACGGCGCAGTTGGAGTTGCAGACCAGGAAGCCTTTCTCGAGGCCGTGGTGTTTCCGCTGGTGGGGGATGAGGTCGAGATGAGGGAGGTTCACGGTCGGAACGACGAGTGGCACGAGGGGATCGCGACGATAGTTCTTTGCGTTGGAAAAGACGGCGAGGTTGGCCTTAAGGAACTCCATTTCTGATATGTCATGTATGGTGAGTCTTATTGTGCGAATCACACTATAATACACGTGAAACTCGAGCAAACATGGCGAGAGACAGAGAGAGACAGAGGCTCTGAGGGTGTCGAGGCTTACCTATCTCCCCAGCGACGTCCGAGTCTAGCCCGCTGAAGACGACATCGCAGTCCGCGAACTCGTTGGCCCTGCACTCGCGAACAATAAGCTCGCCGACTGGCCCCATGGGAGAAGCCTGCTTCCACTTCACGGCATCCTTGTACTTCTTGCCGGCCGATCTGGAAGAAGCCCCGACGGCGTGAAGGACAAAATGAGGATGCTGCGACAGTAGTAGAATGAAGCGCTGTCCTACAGAACCCGTAGCCCCAAGCACACCTGACAGGAAAAAGAAAGTTAGTAAGGTTAGATGGTGGTTGCTGCAAGATAGAACATGCTGCAGGATCATCTTACCGCACTTCTTGGTCGGGAATTGAGCTGCCATAATGATCACCGTGAACTCTCAAATGCTTAGGATAGGTAGGTGATGCTTCATGTACAAGGATGATGTAGTATCTGGGGAAGTTATAACGGAAATATTTCATATGCGTTAAACTAGTATATAAAGTAGTAAGAAGAATCAACGGTGCCGGCGCATCGGGATCTGTCTCGGCGAGCTTTCTGCTTTCTGCTTTCTGCGAATCGCCTCCCCGCCGTGGGCTGTTGAACACTTCTCCGAATCCCTCGTTGTGCCCCGCCATCCGTTATCGGATCAAATACCGCGGACCTGCATATCTTACGTCGGTCCACATACACACAGCCTAGACTTACAGTAGGTACCTATGTACACTAGCGCGAAAAGGAGACCGTCACCGAGACTATCATTGCCGTTAAAAATGATCTCAACAGTATGAGACACCTTTAAAGATTATTCTAGCAAAACTATCTCTATTTCAACTTGACCTCACACCCGTAACATGGTTACTAACCAATTTACCCCTTTTCACCAGTGTACCTACCTGTACAATAGGGGCAAGTCGCTGGTGTACGTTACCTTTTACTGGGTTACCGAAAATCATGCGTAAGGTGAGGCACTATTACCATAATTTGCGGACAGCCTATCAAGTCAAGCCAAGTCAAGCTAATGCTGTTGCTGAACTGACCATGATGAACATTGTGTCTTGAGTTCCATGCACTCTAAAAGGTTACGTTCGACCTTGGAAGATATATACACTTATAGGTCCATAATTCATCAATTCCAATACGACAGACAAAAAAGTCGTGTCCAAGTCATCATTCCCACAAAAATTAACTGAACTCCGCACCCGGGAAACCATAATAGCAAGTAGAGAAAACCACCGAGGAATTTAGCTTTATCATCTTAGTCTATTGACGGAAGGTCTCCAATTCGTGATCGTGATATTTTCTATTTGAAAGTTAGCTGAGTTTGCATTACAGGATCATTGAAATTTAATGGCAATTACTATGTGTAGTACAACTCTAATGTAGAGATCAGTAAAGTGAAAAGGGAATATACTTACGTAGGTACCATGCTTTCTTCCGTCAGAATGGCTGGGATTAGTGGTGCCCGCCTATCACGTAGAAACGGGTGTATTTCCCATCGTAGGACGTCGGGCTAGGCTCGAAAAACCCCGAACTTGGTTTGAAGCTGAGCCGGAGGCAAAGTGTGACTTCAGATTTTCCGAAGCGATCTGAGCTGCTCGGTGGAGTCGCGACTCCAAGTTGGAATCGCCAAGCATGGCTCGACCATGCAATGTGAAGTCCTTCATAAGCTTGTTGAGCTGCTCACCTGGCTCAATGCCGTACCAAAACATGACATCGTTGCCCCCGACAAGACTGCCATCCGCCTTGTCGAAGAACCAAGTAAGGTTTTCGTCATCAGCCTTGACCGTCCATACCAGGGTGGGATATTCTTTCTGGATGGCGGCAAAAAGGTTGTCGGCAACATTGGTCAACCACCCAGACTTGGTGATGGTTAGAGTAGCAAGCGTTGCATAGGGTTCTTCTGCAGAAGACTCGAGAACAACAGCAAGAGCTTTCATAGGCTCATCAAAGAAAGCCTTGAACTTGCGCTCTTTCAAAAACTCTAAGTATCGATCTACTGTGGCTTTCGCATCCCGCACTTCGCGATCTCGAACTAGGACTTCCTTAAGCTTGTCAACATCTTCGAAATCCGAGACACTGGAAGCAGTCATGAGCTTGTCTCCCCTCCGGATCAGGGTACCGGCTCCCGAATCCGTGAACAATTCCTTCTGTAAGTCGGCAGGATGTATGATGGCGACGCTTGAAGATCGGGGAAGATTATCTAGCAACTCCTTGATCTCCTTGATCTTGAGGCGGGTCCCAAACCTGCACCAAGCCTGTGACATGATGTGCTCAAATTCTTCGTCTAGGTTGATGGCAGATATCTTTTGCCCGTCGCCGTCAAAAAGGCCACCCTTCTCACTAAGGTAAACAACCTTTAGAGGCTCAAGCTTACGAGCAAGCTCTCCAGCTGCCACGTCGGCATTGACGTTCAGGACTTGGCCCTCGGTCGTCTCAGCCATAGAGGTGAGTATTGGTAGATAGCCATTTTGAATGGCAGTTTGGATAGGCTCGTCATTGACATCGGTTATTTTGCCGACAAGCTTCCACTTGTCCTTATCTAGGTAATCTGCGGTGAAGACACTTGAAGTGATGGGTCGGGCACGGACGCCCATCTGTTCTAACCGTTGGACGAGCTTTAGGTTTTCAGCTAGGAACAGTCGTCTTGCAATGCCTAGGGTCTTCCCATCCGTGATACGAATACCTTCCTCAAACTCGGGCTCGACGCCCGCGTCTTCGAGCAACTTGTTAAGCTGAGGACCAGCGCCATGGACGATGATGGGGAAGAGGCCAACGTGGTACAGGAACGAAAGCGACGAGCACAGTTCATCCAGATAGTCGGTCAAGATGGCACCTCCAACCTTGATAACAGCGAACTGTTGAGATGAGACTGACGAGAAATGGGAGAGGTATTGTTGAACTTCTCGCTTAGAGCCGACATTGTTTAATACCTGAATAACCGCTGCGCGTGTGGCCGAATCACTGGCGCTTGATCGCGTCGAGTAGGCAGCCCGACAGGTAGCAGTTACAGCCGGGCGGGCGAGACGAATCGATCGAGGAACAGCGCGACGAGCTCCGGCTCTGAGAACCACTCGGGCAGCTCTGATACCGATCATCGCGATAAGGCGTGTAGAGTAGCGTCGAAATAGCGGCGAAACGAGGAACAGCCTACCGGGAGAGGGACCCAGGCAACAAATGACCCAAAGCTAAGCTGGCGTACTCGAGTCTATCTATAGCCGCGGAAGCCTGTGGAGACAGAGAGGAGCAGGTAGAATAGAGCTTGGAGAAGCTCCAATTCCGTCGGGCTCAAGAAGTGGGCTCGTCAGGGTCTCTGTGAGGCTTCAAATGGAGGAGGGGTTCCTAGCGACCTGCCATGTACTCCAAGAGTTAATGAGCGGAATGCAACACCAATGGGGAAGGTAATGATAGATTACCTGCGATAATTAATAGGGATTGCGCTATCTTCAGCTCACATCGTAGGAGTCACGGGAGAGGAGCCAATTGGTGCGAGGTGGGCAGCAGGAAGGCAGTCTCGAGAAGAGTCAAGATGCATTGCTGGGTGCTCGAAAAATTGCGCCGAACATCGCAGCAAGCAGCGCGGGACACAGCTGGCGGGTTGACAGCCGAGCTAGCTCTAGGGCGAGGTACGTTATGCTATGTACCTACAACTTGTCCCTGTAACCGCTTCGGTAGTACTAAAGAGTGTGCTACCTGACAATCTTCAGCGACTCACACCTGCCGAGACCCATGCACCTTTCCATATTGGGCAAAAGCTCTCCAATTTGCTGGAGACAACTCGTAACACATGGATGTAGGAACTTGAAGATTGGAGCCGTACCTTAGTCTAAGAAACACCTAAAGCGCATCGCAGTTTCATAAAATGTTTTACGCCTAACCACTCTGCCAACTCATCAAGTTAAGCCGTATAAATCAATGCTCGGCGGATAATTGAAGTTGCGATCTGAAACTCTTTGCTCGCGATGGGATAAACTGAAACAAGTCTCAAAAAGACGAAAACTGGCAACCATGAGACAAAGGGTCCAAGACATCAGGTCAGGCTAGCAGCACTTTTGAGTTCGTAAGCGTCTGGGGTCTACATCGCAGATATAAGTGGCACTGAAAATGTCGCTATATCCAAGGACTTCATCCATTTACGGCGTACATTTTCTGTTTCAATACAGCGATGGCATCGCCATGTGTCTATGCCAACATATCAAGACGAGCAAAAGGTCATGAAGTATATCAATTAATGGTTGGGAAAACGCCACGCCGTAGTACATACAAAGTTGATTCTCTCCAGCCTTCCCGTAAGCACTTGGCGATGGCAGTAGAAGCCTCCCGCTCCATGAAGGCTAAAGACTCGTAGAAACTAAACACAAACCCCCTCTGTGTGGTGCTTTCTGGCCGAGTGCCAGTCATAGCCTATCACATTCAATCCATCATCATAGCAACCAAACAATCTAGCAAGCCCAGCCTCTTTGGGCAATCATACCCAAGCCATATGCGACTCTACAATGTAGATTTTTATTTTCCGCCGAAAATGACTGTTTGCATATCATATTAGAACAAGAAAAAAGAGCTAAGGGGAACGTGAAAGTATCGTATCTTACCTGACGGAACAATGATGATAACGAGAAGAACTACAATGCCTAATAAAATCCAAAGTTTCATCTGCTGCTCCTTCCACCACATCGCCCTGCGCGTTTTGTTGGCGCGTCGTTGGAAAGTGTGAGCGGATTGGGCGAGGTCATCGGTCTTATTCTGAAGGGCATCGAGACGGTCGCCACGCTGGGACACTTTGGTGATGTTTTCTCGCATGACCCCGACGGTGTCATCAATTTGCTGCAGAAAGAGGTTAGTTCCTGCCAAGTTCCTTAACGAGGCTTCTTGTTCCTGGGCTGCATAGACTGCTCGTTATCGTAGGCGAAAGAGACTTGTCATCGAACGCTCGACCGGAACCCTATTTAGGAATTCGAAGGTCCATGTAAACGGGTCAAAAGGCGCTATACGTGACCAAATTGACCTTCATTCGAAACCTGCCGTGGTCTTGGATCTTCTTTCGCAACTTGATCTCACCCGTCGCATTATCGAAAGCGTCGAACATTGAAATGGAATAGCGGAGGTGAAGGCAAGATTTAAATATAAGTGCGTAAGTGCGTTATTCGCTTTCCTTTGCGTCTAAGCGCTTAGGAGTACCGTCGCTCGGTATCGGGTCGGTCGTCGCGTCATCGCAGTCCAGACAGCTCAGGGTGAAGCTCATCCAATATCAAACACCTTATCAATGTGAAAAAAAAAAAAAACTTACAGCTTGCAGGGCTTGCGTCCGAGAATTGCCGCCCGGCTGTTGAGGACCACCGCCTTGGCCGCTGGGGATATAGGGATCGTAGGGAGCGTCTTGGCCGGACATGATAATTGCGGAGAATGCGGTCGGTCTTGAACAGGAGTTGTATTGTTTTTGTGTTTGGAGTAGACGAGAGGCAGCTCACTCAACACCGTAAGTTTCGGTTATCGCGCAGATGGAAGAGGCGAGAGCGAAGGCAAAAATTGGACGGAATGTTAGCTGATGATGGTTTGATGCAGGTGGTAGATTCAGACAGGAGGTGATGAAATAGGTAGGTTAGGGGGGAGGACGAGTTTACAGCGAGCAGGTTGCCGTGGTCAAGTAGGCGTTGCCATTATGAGACCGCTGAGCAGTGGATCCAGAGGGCTCTACCCAAGCCCATGAGCTGCAGCCATGTACTTTCTACAGTATTGCCGGTACCTACATGTACAGAGGTTAGAGCCAAAAGTCATGATTACCTACCTTAGCGCCCGGGGGGGAAGGGGGCCGGGTAATACGTAAGGGTTGCTGCAAGGTTTACCAAGAGGGTAAGTCTTTTTGCAACTACTACAAAAGTGAACATGCTGTTGCCCTTTGAATATTATTGCCATAAGGCTTTTATATGCGAATCCTTTAATAAATTAGTGTTCCTTTTAGATTTTAGTGTCTCTTATAACCTAGTAACCATGTCGAAAAGCAAAACCAATACTAATGTGTCACGCTGGGAAGTTCACTGGTCATGTATAATATATCTGGGTG
The DNA here is from genome assembly GCA_022593225.1 of Xylaria sp. FL0064. Lineage (NCBI taxonomy): Eukaryota > Fungi > Ascomycota > Sordariomycetes > Xylariales > Xylariaceae > Xylaria > Xylaria sp. FL0064. Next base: position 615,251 of record JAJKLE010000017.1, on the reverse strand, counting down.
AAAGTCTTGTATAATAGTGCGAAGGGAACGGAGGACACCTGATTACTGTCAGATATAAGGGGTTATATCTTAAGCCAGAATATCTGACTAACGGGTATCTAAGGGTAGACCCATGTCCAGGAGACAGGGGCCCTCATACAAATTCCGCGTAGCCTACTAGTCGCGTCTACTTGACACATACAACACACAGGATCAATACAATCAATCAACCCAACGTTACATGCCATCACTTATATCTGACAATTACACAAAACCAACACAACCTATTAAATCGTGCACGTATAACAGATATATAATAAATAAACGCTGATCAACGGAGCAGAAGTAAAAGGGTCTATATTACTTGTATGTCGAGGTCTAATGTCTAGAAATCTGCGCGAAATAAAAGCTAAAACCTGCGCGTCTAAAATATAAAGGAAATACGCAAGGGCCATTTAGTCCCTCCCTCTGTCTATAACTCGGAACCATAACTAGCTGACCCCTTAGCCCTAACGCAGTAGAAGTGGGTATCATACAAGACTAAAGCTTGAAGAAGGAAAGAAACAGCTGTGAAGCATGTCCGAGAGTAGTATGCTAATATACAGCAGTCCATAGCCTACATGTGACATAATGTTGGATTATATTAGGTGACCAAGTTGGAAATATGAGTATATGAGGCATAGATGGGGGAGATCACCATTACCTAAGCCAATAGTTGCGCTAATGACTAAGCGCCAAGGTAAAAATTTAGATCTTCACAACAACACATGGTGTGATTCAGGCCAAGCATAGTCACGGATTTATCACTCAGTGTGTCTATCTAGGGACTGAGGTACTGCTTGAAGGGGCTCTTCATCATTTAGTGTTACGCATTTGCTGGGGCTGTGGTTCAGGCAGGTACCTGCCTAGTTGTAATGACACGACGTACTAGTCCTAATATGGCGAAAGTATGACCGTCAGTATTACATGTAGAAACTGGTTACCACTAAGATAACCCATCGACTGTGAACACCGACATTGGCAATAATTCTGCTGCCTGGCGTTTTGTATGCTTTTTACGGAGTATATGGCCTACGTAATGATCTATTTCGCCTAGGACCTAAGCCCCGCAAGACCATGACCATATGCTATGTATGTCCTCCGTAACTCGCCGTTACGTACCGATATGATAAGACACGATATCGTAGCGTAGACAATCGAAGGATGTAAGGCGAGGACCCATCTCTGCTGAAGAGCCCGAAACGAAACCCCATCAAAAAGGGTCATCTATCTTCTGGTTCGCTACCTACACATACTCTTATTACTGTACCTACCTAACGCACCGAGGGAGCTCTGTAACCATGACAGAGTGTGGTGTTTGCCGTTGTAAAATTTGAGTATACGATCCCCCCTCCCCCTCAAGGCCTACGTAGGCCGAATTTGTTCACTGGAATGCTTTGAAGATTATACATGCGTTCCAATGCCGTTGTCCTCTGTTTATCCTATCATTTTCTTCTCTCTTATTTCGGTGTTTCTGAAGTCATGATCTTAACGCTTATAGAGGCACGATCCAAAGAGGTCGCTGATTTCTGGCAGTTATCAGATCTCATGTTATACCAAGCCATATACTATGACTGTCGCAAGGATACGAGGGCATCGCTCGTTTCAATCTCCAGATGGGGGTCGCAGATACCGACGGAGGCTCTCTCACCTGATGCCCTACACTGCCGAGACCGCTACTCGCAGTTGAACCCCTGGGCCGATGTGTAGCGGCCCTAGTTTGATCGTCGCGGATTATCAAGGGTCAACAGCACGCTCGAACTTCTTCTGCCGGCCGGTTTATCTCGCACTAAATATTATATAAGATTTCCACAAGGCTTACATTGTGCATCAAACAAACTTCCCGCTGAATGAGACGGATGGGCGGCTATGCTCGGCATCAAGCTTTCCTATGCCGCATTAGCGCCGCCACCTGGCCACCGAGACGGAAGCCCTACCACCCACGAGAAGACTTCACCACCTGAGGTGATATATTTGAACAGATGGCCAGAAACGCACTGGTACAGCTTGACATAGTGCCATCATCTTGTATCCTTGTGTGAGGAACTACGTTATGCTTAAAACAAGATGTGGTTGGCTACCAGCACGGACGAAACGACCATGCAGTCAATCGTTCGGTGCGGATGGCAATCTCTTCTTGAACGCGAACCCTGCAACACACTCCATCGGTGTTCGTCGATACTTTCGCCGTAGCTCCAAAGTTGCGCGCGGCCGATAATACGTAAGTACCTACTGAATACCTAGGTAGGTGTTGACAGAAGGCTACGCACAAAAGTCAAATAAAGGACCCGTGAAAACAGACTCCAACACGCCTGCTTGCTGGTGAGTCCACCCGTTATGAATATGATCCCGCACGACGACTATCTAGATGCCAAGTGAAGATATTATCCCGTGATGGTTTTCAATTCGACCCAGTAGTGAATGAAATAGATGCAGCTTATTTCTACAATCAGTGTGACCCCCCTTCAACTTACTAAAGCTCTGCTTGATGGAATTTCTTTAGGGAGCAATGACAACTTATTTCTCAGCTTCAAGCCAGGCCTCTCATAACCATTCGCCCTTCGCCACTTACTCATACAGCTCCTCGGCAGGCAGACTGTACGGTAGTAATGTCCTACAATCACTTCTAACCCGGATACGCTATCGGACATCGCAGATGTTTAAGGGGAAAGGGTGAGTCTGCTCTTGCCACATGCAATCTGCCTGAGCCAGTGGTACCTACCTACTAAACCTTCCATTAGCACAAGGCTTATTAGGCAGGGCAACTTAAAAGCATCGTACTGCCTCTGCAGCTCCCCGGCAAGTGAGAACGAGTGTGCACGGGCTAGAATATGGCTCGCTCTGACCGAACTCAGTGCAGACACGAGACTTCCTTTTCAATGTTTAAACCTGCCATGCCGACATATTTCAAATGCGAATCCAGTCGCCCGCTTGTTTCGCAGTCTGAGAGGCTATCTTATGCCCGGACACTACCGTATTGCTACTGATTTCCAGCCATGTCGAGAATGCTGCGCAACGCAGTGGCCGTGGCGGTCTCGCTGTTCCTTGCTAGCGACCTCATCTTCGCTTACGAACTCAATGTCCAGTCTTCTGGTCAGTACTTACATCTTCGGTGGAGGAAGGAAATAGTCATTACTAACAAGAGATCGCATTATAGATTCGATCAAAAACGTGGCTAAACAATTAGCTGCAGATTTGATGTCAATGTACACTGGTAACCAGCCGGGACAGACGCCTGGACTCTTGCCGCAGCCATATTACTGTAGGCAGCTTCTGTCATCAAGACTCTAGAATGATGGTGTTGATTGTCTCTCACAGGGTGGGAGGCTGGTGCCTTGATGGGCGCGCTGATTGACTACTGGTACTACACGGGCGACACGACGTATAATGACATTACGCAACAAGGGATGCTACACCAAGTCGGCCCATATAATGATTTCATGCCTCCAAATCAGACGTTAACAGAAGGCAACGACGACCAGGGATTTTGGGGCATGGCAGCCATGTCAGCGGCCGAATACAACTTCCAGAATCCTTCAGACGGCCAACCACAATGGCTGGCATTAGCCCAGGCAGTTTTCAACACGCAAGCAGCACGGTGGGATACACAACACTGCAATGGCGGGCTGCGTTGGCAGATATTTACATGGAACAACGGCTTCAATTACAAAAACTCCATATCGCAAGCGTGCTTCTTCAACCTCGCAGCGCGGCTTGCTCTCTACACCGGAAACAGTACATACGCAGACTGGGCCGTCCAGACGTGGGATTGGATGGTCGGGATCAATTTTATCGACGAGACGTACAGAGTCTACGACGGCGCCACTGTCGAGAATAACTGCACAGAGATCACGCCATACGAGTTCTCATACAACGTGGGCGCGTTCCTCCTCGGCGCCGCCGCCATGGTTGAATACTCCAGCAGAGCGGGCGAGACGGGCGCGGCCGCACTGTGGCACGAGCGGGTAGACGGACTTTTGAATAGCACAGAGCTTATATTCTTCTTTGGAAACGACACCAACGACAAGGTCATGATTGAGATCGCCTGCGAATCCGTGAACCTCTGCGACGTTGATCAGCGATCATTCAAGGCGTACCTGAGCAGATGGATGGCCGCGACGACGAAGTGGGCCCCCTGGACCTTTGACCGCATCAAGACACTGCTGCAGAACTCGGCGCAGGCGGCCGTGAGGCAATGTACGGGCGGCGACAACGGGCGCATGTGCGGGCTGAAATGGGCCAACAACAGCGGCGCGTGGGACGGTACTACGGGCGTCGGGCAGCAGATGGCCGCCATGGAGGTGGTACTCGCCAACATGATCGAACAAGCGAAGAAGCCCGTCACGGATAGGACCGGCGGGACTAGTGCCGGCGACCCCACAGCCGGCGGCAGCGACAGCGGACGCGTCGACCCGGTGAAGTGGCACTACGGCACCATTAACGCTGGCGACCGTGCGGGTGCCGCCTTCGTGACCTTCGTCCTCCTCGCGTCTCTGCTTGCAGCGCTCGTCTTCATGGTCGCGGACGAGAACAAGACAGCCGGCGAAAACTGGGATAATTTCCGGTCTACGGTGTCTTCCCGGCTCGGCGCCCGGGAGACTCAGGATGCCGCTACCCCTGCTGTCGTGCCAATAGGTCCAGGAAATGGAAGCGCCACGCCGCGCGAGAAAAATAAACACGCCGCGACTGCGCGGAGTTCTGTTCTCGACGCTGATGAAATCACGCCTGTGAGGGCCTCAGGCGTCAAAGGATCGCCGTCAAAGGAGGTACCAAGGCGAAAGCCACTCTCAAGCTCGTTGACTGCCTCATCCCCTCCACCGTCGAGTGCCCTCACTAATTCGACCATCTCGCACTCGACTTATAGCAATCGCGATTCACCATCACCGTCGGAGCGACACGTTCAGGCCCATCGGAGAAACCCTCACTAGTACCGGCACGGATTTCTTTGGGATTCTGAATACAGTCGTTCTCGAACAGACGACTAACGTCTAGAACGGAATTGGAATGGTGTTGATGGCTAAGGCGTTCTGGCGCATGTTAAATTGTTGGTGGTATGGTTGGTCTTGAGAATAGGGGTAATTGGCGTCCTTTCAGCTGCAATTTCTGAGCGAGGGGTTTTTGCTGTGAGGCGCAATAATGGATATGGTTACGTATTTGATTATCAACTTAGTTTAGTTAGTCTTTTGAGCTTCATAGAACAATATAATGATGCCGGTCAAGCGATGGTCTAGGCGAGATTGGTTTCAATTGCGTAATAGTTCTCTCCAAGTATTCCTGACTCCGCCGCGCCCGGATAAGAAGGATAGGACTAATAACTACTCAACAATTAATGAAGATCAACAGACAGCGACACACCTTGCTTACTCATTCAGCACTGATTGGTAACGAGATTGTTTACGCGTCTCCTCAACGATCTCGTGTAACTTCGTTCAACATCAATAACGTTCGGAGGGATTCCTATCGCGAGTAGCAATATATACGGTACCTTCCCGAGTCTCCTTCGACTCACCTCGGAATTTATCGCCTCTCTTTAAAATTCCGACTGTCTTCCATCATCTCAGAACCTCATCACCCTTAGTTAGAAACTAAGAGGATAGAATCATTCACAGTCGTCTATAATGTGACCTTTGCATATCAAGATACGCATTATTGAATGACGACGCTAGAGAACTATCTATCAGCATTTAAGAAATATCCTAAACAAATTGTCGTTAATGATAAGATCGCTTTCTAAGTAGCTATTCCTTATCGCTAATTCTTGTGTCTGCAGATCGATGGGTTGGCTTCATTCCATCATCGGATTACCTAGACTTATTTGTATATTCTTCGAGGGGTGGCTTTGAGCTTCCTGGTATTTCCCCTTCAGCTTGCTCGTGAGCCGTAGCCCAAGCTCGTTCCACAATAATATCTCCCCATCTGGGAAGCATTTTAAGTGTCCTTTTTTCAATTTCAGTCATGGCTGTCTTGTCGGCTTCCGCAAGGATAAACATTTTAAACTCTTCTATCGCCAAGGGCGGCGGCACTTCTCCCTCAAGCCATGGTCTATGGTTATTCAGAGTCGCTATCATGAATAAACAGGCGAGATCAATCCACAGCTTTGCCTCAGCTGAAGTTCGAGACCCAAGGCCTAGGTTATATTCGACTGTTTGTAGCCTCGTTAGTGCTGTTTGTATTGAGACAACACTTGGTCCGGCCACCTTCGAGACACGAAGGGCTGGGAACTTCGAAACCCAGTGGAAGGAGAACAATGATTTTTCATGCTTTCGTTCCTGAAACCTAAAAGAAATTGCAACTCACTCATATTAGTGTTATGATATTCCAAATAACGATCAAAATCAATGTTTAAAGGTGGCGTCTCGGTAAGCGGCCAGAAGTTCCAGGGCCTTTTATGACCTGTATGATGTGGGTTTGAATTCATTAATTGTGCGATTCTCTGAGGGGATACCGTCCCTTGAATTTCGCGTAACAAGTCGAATCGTGATTCAGGGATCCAAAACATGGTATGGGCTCCTTTGTCGACGTATTGCCATAGTTTCCCGGCCAATGTATTCCATCCAACTGAATGCTGGAGGACTGCTCTTGCAAGGGCCTGGTATTGCTCTGGGAGCCATCCTAAGCTTGGTGCAACACGTACCCTGGTCCCCTAGAGTGGTGATGCTACACATTTCTTATCCTCAACGACACAGAAAATCTCGTTCAGCATGGCGGTCCATCTATAGCGTTCATAATAGAAAAGTCTCGGGGAAACAATATCAAACCATTCTAATCAGCAAAATAGGGGAAGTTAGCAAAATAGAATCATTGCCGTATAGCATGCGTCTTATTTGAATTTGAAATGGCTTACCCTCGTTATCTAGATTATCAGTGATGCACCATGACCTGAATCTGTTTTCTTCCTTCCAAACTATCGCGAAATCACTAATTCCAATGCGTCTTAAAGCCGACTGGATAGGCTCCAGCATATTCTTCCAGGCGGCTGCGTCGGTCCTCAAGGAGGGCCCTTCTTTTTCGTGATGCATTCCCAGCTCTACTACAAATGAAATACAATCTGGCCGGGAGTTTGGCTGAGGAAGTGACATGGGCGGTCTGAACGAATGACTCTCATCGCGGTTCTCTTCCAGAGCCTGGATCTTGTATCTCAGAGGTTGTAGAGGAGGAGGTGGGAGAGCAGGAAGAGGTTTTGGGTTCGGAAGAGAACGCTTTGGCTTAGCAGGAGCAGGCTCTGGGGCCGGGACAGGATGTCTTGGAACCGGGTAGTGGTGTTTTGAGACTTCCTCGGGTAATGGTGGTCCTGGAACGGCGCCTGAATCGGCTCGCTTGTACAGACTTTGTTCCGAGTTCGTTTTGGGCTCTTCTAGTTGCGGGTTATCATTGAGCGATGTTGTTTCTTGGGCCTCTCCAAGCGGGCTCGGTTGAGAAGCCAAGACTCGGCGTCCTTCACCTCTTCCACGTCTCCCTGCTCTCCCACCTCTTCGAGTTTGGTAGGGGCTTATTAAAGTTGCAGGTGAGTTTGAAGATTGTGAATCCGGCTGTCTTGGAACCGCAACAGACCATGTTGGGTGTGGAACGGAGCTAGAGTATCTTGAAGCCTGCTGGGGCAAGCTTGATTCCAAGTTCGCTCTGGACTCGTCCAACTGAGATCCTTCACTAAGCGATCGTGACTCCAAGGCCTCCTCGGGCGGGTCTGGCTTCTCACGTGCGGTACTCGTACTCCCGTTGGGCTGGGTAGGCGGGTTCCTCGGGCTGATCCGGTTATCTGGGGGCGATGTGTTTGACAGCGCTAGGAAGCAATTCGATCTGAATGGCCGTTGCCATGGACCTGTCGGTGGCGGGGCCGCTTTCTTGTTAGACATGCTGTATCAAGTAAGTAGCAAGAGGTACCAAAAGCTGGCTATATTGTATTTCAATGGTTGTTATTTGTTATGAAGTAGTGGCTTGGTAGGAATGAGTGCTCGCAATGTATGTTCGAATGTAGATAGTTAGGTGCCCGAGCTGCAACTCAAATAGCCAAAAGTCACCCTCATGCAAGGAAACTGTTGAAGTATCTAGTCCATACCTAGATACCTAGATAGGCTCAGTATGTACCTTCCCAGGTTAAGTAGAACAGATAGCGAGAGGAAGTCAATAAGATTACTGACCCGCTCCTGCTGTTTAACGCTCCAGCTCTATGCCTGGGCAGGTACCTACATGTAGGTACGCCATGCACAAGCGCCCATACATGTTATTGTCGCCGTATCTCGACGAAGCCGGACCCGCCCCGTCCGTATAATTGAAAGTGGTTATCAAAAGGCTCGTCGGCGAGACATTCGCTCGCATGAATCCTTTATTGAGTGCTTCTTTCTAATAGCTATTCGGTAGGGCAAGGCTTGAGTGGCAAGATCTCAGTCAACTGGTTAGCTTCAAATGTTATCTATCGTTCGATTTGCTACGATACTACTAGTGATACCGTGAAGGTGCTGGGGGGAATAGCGGGTTCGAAGTGCTTTAATCTTAAGGTCTACCGGGAGAGTAACAGGAAAGGTGTGTTGTCGTTAAATGTTCACAAAAGCATTGAATGAGCCAATCTACCGCGTAGAAAGTATAAGCGCTCGTGTTCTTAGTCGAGAATGTATTCACGGGGATTGAGACGAAGTCGAATGCGAGCGCCAGGCTCATGACACTTTTCGAATTTACCGTTTCGGGGCTATTGGAGCGCATATAGCATAATAGCATAGGGTATTTCCATTTCGCCCAAGTTATTATAGACTCTCTCACTCGAATTCTCTCCGCATTGCCGGGATAGATTCGGGGGAGCACTCCGGGGTCGTAATCGTCAGCATCGCTTTCCCCGCATACAGAGGCCTCGGCAAACTTAATGACGCGGAGGTAACTACACCGGGGTAATCCCCACAGCGACCCCAAGGCCCATCAAGATCTCCTCCCATAGGTGGGCTTTCCTGTGCAACAGAACTATTATACACGTAACTGTAGGTGAACGTGCAGCATGGCGCGACAAGGTTGGAGGACGCGATCGGAGAGTCTCTCACAGCAATTGGTCGCCTAGTCGGGGAATAAAACAAGATAAACTGGCACATGGCATGTCACCAGGTGATGGTACCTTGGCTGGTCGAATTTGGTACGAATTTGGTATGAAAGCCTAGAGTAACTCGATGTGTGAATGTTGAGCTACTACGTTAACAATCGACTAAACGTATCCTACTTGTAATCTTGCTTCAAGATGCGTATCCACGACATTATACCAGCAGCATTGACCTTGGCCTCGACAGTGGCTTGTCTTCCTGCCGTTACCGCAAGCCCAGCATATCTGGACAAGAAGAGGGGGGGAGAGGTTAATAAGAGGGATAGCCCTGTTTTAGCTGGGTATAATGCGGACCCGAACATTGCTGTCTTTGGAAATACGTATTATATCTACCCGACTACGGATGGGTTTCCCGACTGGGGCGGACAGACGTTTTACTGGTGGAAGTCGGTAAGTAGCGTCCTCGAACGCCGGCGATGGATGGCAACGAAGTGATTCTCTCGCGAGCGCTGACACCGGCGAAATAGACTGATCTTGCAATGTGGACGCGCTCGGCGGAACCATTTTTGACATTGAACGGAACCAGTGGGAATGTGCCGTGGGCGACAGGAGTGAGCAAGCCATCAGCTCCTCCCTCCACCATCAACACCAGCACTCGATGATGGGCAATTAGTTACTAACGAAGACGGCTAGAATGCGTGGGCGCCCACGATTATCGAGCGACGTGGGAAATACTACTTCTACTTCAGCGGCCAGAACCCGACGTATAACAGGAAGACAATCGGCGTGGCAGTGGCCAACTCACCCGAGGGCCCGTTCACTGCGCAGCCTAAGGCTATGATCCTGAATAACGAGGCGCTCACGTCTGGTCAGGCGATCGATTCTGCCGCGTTCTTGGATCCGGAGACGAACAAGTATTATCTATACTGGGGTAATGGGTAAGTCCGTTCCTTCTAATACCGGCGTCGCTTTCAAATAATTAATCACATATTTCCAGATCCCCCCTCGTGGCGGAACTCAGCGACGACATGCTCAGCATCAAAGCTTCAACCCTCCAAGCTCCCACGGGCCTGACCGATTTCCGCGAAGGCTCGTTCATGATCTACAGGCAAGGCGTGTACCATATGACGTATTCGATCGATGACACGCGTTCCGAGAACTACCGCGTCGGCTACGCGACGGGCCCATTAGCTACGGGGCCGTTCACGTACCGCGGCGTAATTCTGCAGAAGGACGAGTCCAAGGGGATTCTGGCCACGGGACATAACTCCATCGTCAATGTGCCTGGGACTGATGATTGGTATATAGCGTATCATCGCTTTGCTATTCCTAATGGAAACGGAACGATGCGCGAGACTACGATTGATCGGCTGTATTTTGATGAGGACGGGTTTATCGTTCCTGTTGTGCCGACGTTGGAGAGTGTCTCGCCTCTGGGCAGCTATTGATGACTGATTGGTTGACCGGGGTAGACATATTCCCATCGCGTTGAAGACTACACGACTATTCAAACAAGTGGTTACTATCTCATTAGTGGCACATATCTACGTAGTTTAGTGAGCCACCACCTTGAAAATTGCTCGCTATTGGTAGATAGCATGGGCTTCGTCATGACTAGTAACTGACGTGATTGGGCTCCTAATTGAGCAGCTACTAGCACTTTAGATAGAAGAGACTTAAATGCTCGATTTTTATTCTCTATGTATTCGCCTTACATATTCAGCGAAGGATCGAGTGGTAATGGTGGAATAGAATATATGTGGGAAAAGGGGTAAAAAGGACATCTAGACGAGGGCTTTGCCATCTTGGGAATGAGCGCACCAAATGTAACGAATTCTCTATATACTCATACAGCTGTAAATATTTTTATTCATCTGTATCTCCCCGTCCTCGATGCCCTATTCACAGTCACAAAAGAATCATCTTGTCAGGCGAGGGTTCAGTGCAAGGCCCCTGATTTCGGTACTGTAGCCAATTGACGAGTGTTGTTGCTCAGTGAGAAAGTCGAAACACGAAGACTGTTACCTAATCGCGCGGCGTTGCGCCTGTACCTGAACTAAAAGCGTACTATATTCTGAGCTAAAAGCGTACTATATTACTAAGACAATCGACTATAGAGGCACGGGGTACACAGATCGAGCTATGTTTCGGAATACCGCAGGAGTAGGGTATTTGTGTGCATTGGCGGGCTGGAAAGATGTCAGGTAGACTTGTCGGAGATAGCGCTACTCTGTTGCTTTTGCGATCACTACTATTGCGATATCGGTCAGTGGGATTTACATTCCAAAGTTAACTTGGTCGAACGCGTTCCTGGGTATTCACAGACGAGGCGGTTCATGGACTGCTTATCCTCGAACGCTGCGTCTTCATCTCGAACTCTACCATAATGCATCAGCGCACCACACCCTCGCTACCCTACTCTTTAGGTGAATAACGGTCGAGTCCGCTCCGAGACACGAAAATCACGACTACACATGTGCGATCGCAGAGTTCAATGCGAGGTAGATCTTCCGAAAAGTTCGTCCGACGCAAAAGTCCCCGATTGAGTCCAGAGGCGAGACTGCACCAGCATAGATTCACGTATCCCCGCACTGGTCTAAGCTCGCCTCGCACGCGTACCACTCCATCGAATCGAGGTAGCACAAAAATCTTTGCTGGGCGCCAACTCTTTCCGTAAATGGTCCTGTCAGATCAGCATATTCGGCGGACGGGTGTGTACAACGGGTTGTAGCAGCTTCGTGCTGCCCTCTCCACACCATAGTACTTCTGATTCGAGCCAATGTAAGCACTTAGTCCTGCCCTGGTTGCGACAAGTGTGCCCAAGAAGAAATGTAATCATACCCGGAGCTTCACCTAAGCTGATCGCTAATAAAACACTGCGCATTAGGTACCGCAGATATGATTCAGGCATCTAGTGTATGTTGTGAGGAAGATGGGCTGCGTGCGAGAAGGGCAGCGGTGAACCACGCTCATGAGGTCTTGAATATAGGATACGAGAACGTAGGAAGTGCAAAAGCTATCAATTAGCTGTTACTCGGTATATCGTCTGAAACGAAACGACATAGGGGTAGGTGTCCCAAGATTCTGTCGCGTCGCAAATGTACCACGAAGAAGATGAGTATGCTCAAATGATAGTCCTGATACGTACGAGACACTAATTCAAGTGCGTGTACAGACAGTGAGAATACCTAGATTGCGCCTATGTAGTTACTATCGCATGTGCATGTCTGTGTGTGTGTGTGTGTGTGTGTGTGTGTACCAATGGGAAGGTAATTACCTAGGTACTTAGGTAAGTTCGGCATGTGTATACCACCTTTTTTCCGAGTTAATCAACGCTGCTCAGTTGGTTGAAACTTGATGTAGATGGTAAATGTTGAGCTTTACCTACCTCCTGTATTCACCACTGCAGCTGCGCCAGACGCCTGTGTCAATTCGGTACATCGATACTGCCCACTGCGACTAGTCCGGCTATCCGTGACATCATCTAAGTGCAAGTAATTTTTTACCGAAAGAGGCAGTCGCGATAAATCGCTGGAGATCTTATAGTTGGCCAGGAGCGACCTTTCCTAACCTTACCCATCTTATACTCTCTCAACTTCCCGTCTCGGCTCAAATGCCTGGGCTCCTCTATATATCTTACCTAAACTACATCAATAATGTCCTGCGCCTTCCGACCTTCGCATTCTTCCTTCTACTAACGATCGATGGTATAACCAGTGGCCTCCCACCTTCCAGGAACATCGATGCGAGCATCTGCCTGGCATGCTTTTGATGTCGCTTTAGGTATGTGTCGCCTCTATTGCCTTGTTCAGGGCGTGCTTCATCTCTCTTCTTTCCTCGCGCATACATACAACTACTCAAATGCCCTGTGCCTCCCACTAGCCTCCCACTAGCCTCCACCTCAGCCCGTCTCACAAGATCTCGTCAAGTCTCATTAAGGTCTCATCGGTTGCTCCCCAACTACCGCATAAGCTGGCAATCGGCTGTACGATAAGGTAGTACCTGCGTTTCTCTTCCGGCTCGGTCCAGGTCTTGTGCCACCATTTTTTTCTATTTGATTCTATCCTTGTTGCCAACCTATCATCTCGAGTCACTACTTCGAGCACTCCAGCTAACAGATACACTATACGAAGAGGTCCATATTGCCTGTCTTATCACAGACAGTTTTGAGCCCGGGACCAAGTTGAAGCTCACAAAGCTAAAGTGAATGAGTCCTCAGGGCTTACGGAGTCATTTATAACAACCTTTTCTTATCGACTTACCAACCGGCACCATCCAGGCACCCGCAGAGCTCGCACAAGCTACTCGTCATCATGGCCCCAGTTCCTACTGATATACCTCACTACGACGATGCCTCACCACTCGACGGCGGTGACAACCCGTCTACCCTCGGCCGCGGTGACGCCAAGTCCTCCCCGACCGGCCTGGAGATTGGGCTCATCGTGGGCGTCCTAGGTGTCGCTATAATTAGCCTCGTGTGGTTGTTCTTCTGGAGAATTCGCAGAAATCGCACCTTCAGACAGGCCCGCGCGCCTTCGACCGCGGCCATTCGTGGCCATGACGCAGAACTCACCAACGCCAGCGGCTTGCGCATCCCGACTCCCATTTCCAAGGGCGATCGAGCTAGCACTGCCGATAATGATGAGGCCTCCTCCATTGACCGGCCATCCCGCCCTCAACGTCGCCCGGTAACGAACCGGCCTCACTAACCTCACTAGCATAAGCCATGCCGGTTCAGCCGAGGTAGGCCCGCCATTCACTATAAGGATGTTCAACTTCCAAAATTCTTCAATACGCTAATTTTGGCTTCATGCTAGTGGATGTGACTCAATACCGGCCCGTCTGATTTAACTTGAAATCTCACATCGAGACACTAGCCTTAGTGTCTACAGTTACTGGCACTTCACCATAAGCTCTCTTTCATGTATTGAGCGACGGTTGCTATCACGAAAGTTTTGATCGGGTTAATCGAGGATAACTTTGGAGGAATTAGAATGACCCCTACCTGTTATGTCTACTCATTGATATCAGACGTGCGGAGGAAGTTTCCGAAGAAATGAAATGACGGGAACATGTGCTCTGTCCAATAACTGGGCATTTGGCACACTTGCTCAGATAGAAAGATATACTTATTATCGATGAGTCTATCAGTTTCGGCTCGGCGGGATCTGTTCTGTCTCTGTGTGTTACTTATATGGAATGGACAACATTATACGCTAAATCCTCCCTATGGGTTCTCAACACATGTGCTTAATTTTACAGTTCTTCTATTCTTTCGGCATACGGCCTTTTCTGGGAGGCTACTTCAAAGTCTTGATGATATCGGTCTTGGGGCTCTGCCTCGGGCCGAGACAAACAGTTTCACCTCACCGTTCCATAACGTAAAGTTTCATGACCTGTCGCTAGAACACTGATGCCCACCCTGTGCCGGTCGCTGAGTTCCACAACCATATAGACAGGGCCACTTCGACGCGGAGAAGGCAGACGCAAAACTCCTATGATTCTCCATCGTAGGTCTTCGAGTTTGATAAGTCAATCCGACATAACTACATCTCTTTTGATGATATTATAAGTCTGCCCAACTGTATCAACTAATAGGAAGGCAGCTATTTCCTTTACATTCTAACGTGTGACTCTGCACTTAGGACATACTCTGAAAATGAGACATGCAGCCTGCCGTTACACAAACAGTCCAGACGTAGCTGTCAGGCAATCAAAACTGCCAAATCCTCCAGTCGCGTATCGCTTCCCGCCTCTTCGGTGAGGCGTGGGCATCAATGACTCATAGGTTTTCATATTCTTAAGGGCCGCAGAGGTCCCCAAACCGTGTGTTATCTCATCGTTGACGGGAAGATGCATACCTTTCACGAGAACTCCTTTGATGATGATTCATTTGCATACCTCTAGATGTGATCAGGCCCCGATATCCCTGCGTCATGAAGCAGTCTGCCGTCTTCCTTCCAGATTCCCCTTAAGGAATCCGAAGGCAGGCGGAAAGACCTTTTGGGCCTGATGTGTCCAGTTGGGCTGACCGATGGGTAGGTGCACAGTGGCGGTCTGAGAATACGAGGTATTTGTTTGCTGATGGTTCTCTTTTCTGTCGTGGCTGGGCTGGATGGTGTTCATGTTCAAGGTGAAGACTGTTGGAAGGGGAGATTTCCTAATTCTCGTCTCTTTGTGTCAGTGTTCTCGTTGCGTCTATAAGATGACACTC